>SZWC01003155.1:153981-171520 GCA_023375785.1 Penium margaritaceum | reverse complement strand
TCTCTCTCTCTCTCTCTCTCTCTCTCTCCCTCTCTCTCTCTCCCTCTCTCTCTGTATCTCCCTCCCCCCCACCCCTCTCTCCCTTTGCTCTCCCCACCTCTGTGTCGCTTTCTCTCTTCCTCTCTCCCTTTGTCCCTCTCTCTCTGCGTCTCTCGCTCTCCATCTCTCTCTGTCTCTCCCTCTCTCCCCCCCTTCTCCCCTTCTGTCTCTCCCTCTCTGTTCTCTCTCTCTGTCTCTCTCCTCTCCCCCCTCTTTCTCCCTATCTCTGCCTTTCTCTCTCCTCTCTCTATCTCTCTCTCTCCCTCCTCATCTCTCTCTCTCTCTCCTCTTCCTCTCCTCTTCCCCTCCTCTCTCTCCCTCTCTCCCTTCCCGACCACTCTCGCTCTCCATCTCTCTCTGTCTCTCCCTCTCTCCCCCCTTTCTTCCCTTCTGTCTCTCCCTCTCTCTCCTCTCTCTCTGTCTCTCTCCCCTCTCCCACCCTCTCTCTCTCTCTCTCCCTTCCTATCTCCCTCTCTCACTCTCACCTCTCTCTCGGTCTCTCTCTCTCCTCCTCTCTCTCTGTGTGTGTCCTCTTTGTCTCTCTCCTCTCCCTCTCTGTGTCTCTGCCCCCTCTCTCTCCCTCTCCCTCTCCTCTCTCCATCTCTCTCTCTCTCCTTCACACTCTTCCTCCCTCTCTCCCTCTCTCTGTCTCCTTTTCTCACTCTCTCTCTCCCTTCTCTCCTCGCTCTTCATCTCTTTCCTCTCTCTGCTCTCCCTCTCCCCTCCACATCGGCTCCCCTGGTCCCCGCGTATTCTGCTCCACCGCCTCCATCGTTCCTATCACTGCTTCATCGGCTCCATCGGCTTTTGGCTCGGCGTTCGGCCCTGGTCCGCAGCGTCGTTCGGCTCTCCCTCGCTCCTCCCCCTGTAATCCCCTCCGGCACCTGAGCTCCCTCCCTTCGCTGCGTTCGCTCTCACCCTCCTCGACGGTCCGCGTCCTCGGTCGTTCTCCACCACCATTCCCTCCCCCTCCTCTCCCCTTGGGCCCTTCCGGCTCCCTCCTGTCCCACTCCTCCTCCCTTCCCCCGCCTCTCCTCTCTGTTTCCTCTGTCCTCGCCGCCACCCTCTCCTCCGGCGCGGCGTCTCTCCCTCCTCCATCACTTCTTTCCCTTCCTCTCCCTCCCTCTCTATCCGTCCCTTCCGTCATCACTGTCTCTCCCTCCCCTCCTCTTCTCTCATCTCCTTCCTTTTTCTCTCCTCTCTCCCCTGTCTTCCTCTCTCCCCTCTCCTTCTCACTCCCCTCTCGCCTCTTCTCCCCCCCCTCTCTCTCCCTCTCCTCTCTCCCCTTCCATCTCACTTCCCTTCCTTTCTGTCCCCTCTCTTCCTCTCTCTCTCTCTTCTCCCTACTCCCCTCCCCTCCTCTCTGCTGCCCCTACCCTCGCTACCACCCTCTTCTCCTGCGAGCCCTCCCCTCAATTCTCCCTCAATTGCTCGTTCCCTTCCCCTTTCTCGTTCTCTCTTCCTCCTCCCTCTCCTCCTACTTTCCTCTCTATCTTCTCTCTTCTCCTTCACCTCTTTCCCCCTCTCTCTCTCCTCTCCCCTCTTCTCTCTCCATTTGCTCTCTTCCTCATCCGTGCGTTCCTTCACTCTGTTTCTATCTCTCGCTCTCTTTTGATTTGCCCTCCTTGTTCCATCTTTCCGTTCCCCCTCTCTTTCCTCTCGCATCCTCTCCCTTACCCCTCCCTCTTCTCTCTCCTTTCCTCCGTTCTCTTTTCTTGTTCTTCTACCTTCTCCTATCTCGTGTCTCTGTTATCTCCCTTCTTGTCTCTCTTTTGGTTCCCGTTCGCGCGCTGTTCCCCTGCCGTCTCATGTGTCGTTTCCTGGTCATCCCCCTCTTCTCTGTGTTTCGCGTGTCTTGCTGGCCCCTCGGTGGCCTCGACCCCTCTCCCTTTTTCCCCTTCTTCCTTCGCTTTGTTTCTCCCTCCTTCCCTCCTCCTCTAAAGCACATCCCTAAATACACACTATCCACTATGGCTCTTCACTCCTCTTCCCCCTCACTGCTCGGTCTTCGTGTAGCCGCCTCTTCCTTTCCTCTCTTGCTCCGCCTCTAGTGTCGTGTGGTGCCATGCCTGAGCTCGGTCTCGCTGGTGCTCTGGCAGCTGCGGCAGCTGCTAGAGCCGCTCGCGCTGAAGCACAATTTGTTGATGCCCCCTCCCGTGCTCTCAGTCCCCCTGCTTCCGATGGTTTCGGTCTTGACGACGATTCCTCCACCCTCTCTCCTCTGTCCGCCGCGGCCGCCGCTGTCACTTCTGCCCTCGTCGCTCTTTGCGCTCCTCTCCCTCCACCCCCTCCCACACAGCCCGCCCCTCCTCGCGATCCCCACGCGCTCCTCTTGACAGCCATTGTCGATGCCCTCGCGGCTCGTCCTGTTCTTGACCAGTCCATCGCCCCGCCTCCCCTTGGTGGTCCTGCGGTCCACCCTCCCCACGCCGGCTTCGCCCGCGGACGTGCATGGCTGGGCGGCGCCGACGCTCCGCGCCGCGCGGTTGCTCCCGCTAGTGGTGGGGTTCCTGCCGTTGGCGGTGCCTCTGCTGGTGTCCTTCGTGCCGTGGCCGGTGCGGGTGGTGGTGCGGCGGCTGGCGTCAGCAGTGGTGCTCTCCCTCCTGGTCTTGGTGGCGCCGCTGTCGCTGTTGGAGGCTCCGGTGCGGCAGGTGGTGCAGTTGTCCCCGGCGTCGGTGGGGGAGCTGCTGTCGTCGGTTCTGGTGCTGCGGCTAGAGGTGCCGCTGTCGTTGGAGGTGCAGCTCCCGCCAGAGGTGCTGCTCCCGCTGGCGGTGCTGCTGTCGCTGGAGGTGCTGCTCCCAGGGACCCTCATGCTGCGATCGCTCGCACAAAGGCTCGCCTCGACGCTATGACCTTGGCCTTCGCTCAGCTCCTCAGCCATGGCCTTTGCCCTGCCGTCTCGCCGATGCCACTCACCTCCGCTTCGAGCCACGCTGCTGGCACACCCTTCAGCGAGTGGTCTGCTCGTTTTGTCTCGTGGGCGTACATGCATGATCTGTGGGAGCACTACGATCCAGCTCCCAGCGTTCCCATCACACACCCTGACCGTGCTCCCCTCGCCTTTCACCTTCTCTATTCCGCCACCCCCACTGTAGCCCTTCGCCAGCTTGATCGTTTCGCCCTGACCACCACCCTCCCCGCTTGGCCTCGTGAGGCGTGGGCTGCAATTCTGGCTCTGTACTCTTCGGACTCCTTTTGCTCCGCTACCTCTCTCCTCTCCGACCTTCGAGCTCTTCATCACCGTCCTGACGAGTCTTTGGGTGCCTATCTCGGCCGTGCAGAGCTTCTACAGAGCGAGCTTCTCATTGCAGGCGCCTCTCTGACTGATCAGGCCTTCGTCACATCCGTTGTCGCTGGCCTCGGTCTTGCTTTCTCCGGTGCCCTCACTTCCTTCCCCCTCGCTCTCACTCTTCAGATCGCATATCAGACCCCTGGAGCCGTTTGGCCCGTCTTGCTAGACGGGCTCCGCTCTTTTCAGGCGGTCTCGCAGCCTGTTGTCCCTTCCCCTGAGCCTCTCCTGCCTGATGTTCTGCCTGGTCTCCTCCCTGCTCCGGCGGCACATGCACTTGCCGTTCGTGCTCCAGCAGGCGGTGGCGGTGCTCGTCAGCCCACATTCTGGAACTCTGGTGCCCTCGATCGGTACAAGGCTCGCCTCACAGCGAAAGGCTACTCCCAGGTCCCCGGTGTCGACTTCACCGACACGTATGCCCCCGTCGGTCGTTTCACGACGAGTCGTGTCGTCATCTGCCTCACAGCTCACTTTCAGTGGGAGCTCCACCAGATGGACGTGAACAACGCCTTCCTCCACGCTCATCTGGAGGAAGAGTTGTACATGGTCCAGCCCCCTGGTTTCTCCGATGGCACCGGTCGCGTCTGCCGTCTCCGTCGTGCACTCTACAGCCTTCGTCAGTCTCCTCGTTGTTGGAACGAGGAACTCTCGTCCACCCATGTCCGTGGTGGTTTCCGCCCCAGTCAATCCGACCCCTCCCTGTTTGTCGTGGGCACGGCACTCGTGCCCGCCTTCATTCTTCTGTATGTCGACGACCTTCTCATCACCTCTCCTTCATCCTCTGCGATCTCCGCGGTCAAGGGTCTTCTCTCCTCGGCATATCGCATGAAGGACCTCGGTCTCGCAACCATGTTCTTGGGCATGCAGATTGAGCGTCTCCCCGGCTGTCTGTTGGTCCATCAGGAGCGCTATGTCCAGACCCTCGCCGACCGCTTCTCTTCCGTTGTTGACCTCTCCCGTCCTCTCTCTGCTACCTCCTCGCCCATGCCACCAGGCACCCAGCTCGCTCTCCGTGTAGCTCACGACACCGAGTCTGGTGCGCTGGAGTGCGCCGTCACGTTCCAGTCCATCATTGGTGCCCTCACCTATATGGCTGGCACCACTCGCCTGGATATCGCTTGTGAGGTGAATGTCCTCGCTCAGTACGCCCGCGAGCCCCGCACGGCTCACCTGCAGGCAGCCGCGTACGTCCTCCGCTATGTCCTTGGCTCTGCCAGGGCTGGTCTTGTCTTCCAGGCCAGGTCCGGTGTGCCGCTCTTGGAGGGTTACGCTGACAGTGACTACGCTTGCGACTCCAACGCTCGCAGCCGCAGTGGCTTCGTCTTTATTTGGGCTCTACTGCTATCTCATGGCGTAGTGGGAAACAGGGATGCGTGGCTCGCAGCACTGGGGAGGCTGAGTACATGGCTCTGGGCGGTGCTGCCGCCGAGGAAGTGTGGCTCCGTCGCCTTCTCGACGAACACCACCTTCCCACCCCGGCTGTGTCCCTCCACACGGAAAGTGAGAGCGGGCTGGCCATTGCCCGGAATGCTGGTGCCCTTCATCGCCGCACCAAACACATCAATGTTGAACACCACTACGTGCGCGATGTTGTTAAGACAGGCGATGTCTCTCTCCGGTTCATCTCTGCTCAGTACCAGCTCGCAGACTTTCTCACAAAGGCTCTACACCAGCCTGCCTTCTCCGCGAGTATTGCTGCGGTCGGCCTCCGTACCCTTCCCCCGATGGACTGATGCCCCTCCTTCCTTTCCTGTTCTCCCTGCCTGCATCCCTTGGTCCTCTGCTCGGTGACCACTTGCATGTCCCACCCACATTCGTGCACTCGATACAGGTCTTCTTCACTCCGTGTGTCCATCCCCTACAGGATCTTCCGTACTCGTCGTCCCTCATCGCCGAGCTTGTGTTTTCCTGCCTCTTTCCTCCCGTTCTCCCCCCTCCCGCACCGTGTATGTGTGCCTCTGGACGTTGGTGTGCAGGTCCTTGACCATGCGGCCCTGTCCCTGGCGGCGTGCTGTTCCACACGCGCTCCTCCGGTTGGACGGTGTCGTTTGGCTTGACTCCTTGGGTGGGGTGCTTCTGGAGGGGCCTTTCTGGTGGTCTACCTCTGGGTGGTGCTCGCTCACGGCGGGGCGCTCCTTGCTGGATGCCTCTGGATAGACACTACTAGAGGGGCGCTACTGGCAGGGCGCTACCGGAGGGGCGCTACTAGAGGGGCGCCACTGGCGGGGTGCCACTGGAGGAGTACTTCTCGAGGGGTGCTCTTAGCGGGCTCCACCTGGGCGATGCCCTCAGCTGGGTGATGCCCTCAGCTGGGTGCTGCTGGATGCCTGCTCCTGGGGAGGTGCCTCTGGGTGAGGGCCTCTGGCTTGCTGTCCACCGATAGGGTGCTCATGTCTGGGTGCTCCTCTTAGTTCCTCATGGTCCTTGCGCGCTTGTGGTATGGTGTTCAAGCCTTTTGCTTGGGGCATCCACCCTCGCTTACGCTATCATGTTAAAGTAGCAAACGTTTTCTGTCATTTAGGGTTAGCTAGCCTAGTTCAGTCCTTGCCTTCTGCTTGCACGTACTTCTTGCGAGACGTGCATCCACTTACACTCAGAGTTCGTGGGACACGCTCGACGTTCGCCCAAGCTGGGACACCTATGTCTCGCGTGGTTCACCACATGATGTGGCGAGCCACGCAAGACCTGGGGTGCGACCCAATAGGGGTCACGCACCCAGGCCTCTCGAGCTCATTTTTCCATTCATCGAGCCTAATTTTACTCTCGCTCAAACTCTCGATCTCCCTAAGTCTTCAACTGCTCGATCCTCCCCTCACAACTCTCGAGAGCGACCCCCCCTCACAGCTCTCGAGAGCTCTCCCCCCTCACAGCTTTCGAGAGCTCCCCGTCTCTCACAAGATAAGCGGGACAGTTAGTCCCGCAACTAACTCCCGAGTTCTCCCACCACCCGCCTCCTCCACTCTCCTCCACCTGTCTCTCCCCGCTGACCTCACCCTCATCAACAGTAACGACCTTCCTTGGAATGGATGTTTCATTCAACATCAAAATACAAATATCATTATCATTTCACAATGTTGGAGGTAGATTATCCCTGTTACATTAGTGTGAATGCACTGGTCATCAATGAAGTATTTGTATGTTATTCTTGAGGCTACATTAGGATTATAAAGTAGCTTATACTACATACATTAATTCATCAATCAAGAAAAACAGAATTTGTATTCATATAATCAATCCATTTTTTTAATTGGAATTGATATTTAAACGTTGAAATTCTGTTATTTTTTCATTTTCATGCATTAGAATTGGTGACAAAAAAGGAAGTATAATTAAAGAGAGTGAAGGTCATTTCAATTTCATGTACTTTGACATGAGAGACAACCTTATGACAAAAAAATACAAAAATAATGTTTTGATAAAGTCTTGTGCCATTTTGTAATTTTTTATATTAATTAAGTGGTTTCTAAAACTATCAAGGATGAATTGAGCGAGGGGCCCAGGTTTATTAAATGTCCCAATGCGAGGACCTACATTGCCGGATCCATTAGCAAGGGAGCCCGGATTTGGGCGGCGACCAACATGAGGGCCGTTTGGAAACCTTCGCAAATAAACTCTGCCGGCTGTTATACCGGCTGGTGACTCCTCGTCGAGAGAAGAAAGCTGCCCGCTGCATGGAAATCATTTAGTCATCGAACACCATCTGGAAAATTTCGTTTAACAAGGCAAACTAGCGTGAGAAAGGACGTTTTAATATCAAAGCTGAACGCCGAAACGTTTTTGCTGATAACTCGGCCTTCCCTCTGGTCGGTGAAGGGCTTGCGACAACACTGAACTTCGCCGGATCGAGATTCTCACAAGCAGGATCCGTTCGAAGGGCCCTGTCGTCACTGCGATCTAACGGTAGGGCTCCATGGCTGATGAGATTGGTGGTCGGGGCCCATTCATTGACAATGGAGAGAAAGGGGCTGCCGTATGGAGCCGCATCATCAAACGCGGCCCTAAGGTCAAACTGCCCAACTATTAATTGACACCACTTACTTAAGAAATTATTTATTTCTTCAATTTCACACCCCAAGGTAAAATAAAGGCTCACATTTATGACTTTGACATGTTTGTTACATAAAAAACTCAATATTAAGGTAAACTTCACATTTTGAACCAAATGCCATTATTACCAGTCATCCTCAAAATGTACACTCATGTTAGGAACGTTTGTAGAAGCGTCCTCACATTCTAGTGTACAGGCTAGGTTGACATCTTAGGAACGTTTGTAGAAGTGTCATGGTTGACACTTGTTCATTTCCCGGCACAAACAATGTCTTGCATATTTCATCGAATATGATTGAAATACAAGGTGAATTAACATGTGATATGTTTTTCCTTTCCTTTATACATTGTCACAAATGAAATAACGTAAATTTCATTTTACTTCCTAGTTGTCTTTGTATCTTTAGAATGGGATTTTATGGACCATGAGAGTCTTTACTAAACAAAAACCTATCCCATACGTTCACTCGGAACGGTGGATTGTATTTTTTTGCTTGTCATGGGACCTATTGGGACCTGTTCCCATGGGGATAAGCATGTTTCCTTCTGTCACATGGGGTTTTCTTGGACCCCCCTTGCAAACTGCACAAAAACCAATTATTTGAACAATGAAACATGAAAAACCCATCCCCTTATTAAACATGGGGTTGTGGGTCTACGTTTTTGGCTTGTCTGGGCTCATGCTAGGTATCGCTGTACCAGGGCCTAGCGAGTTCTCTTGTATCATATAGTGGATTCTCGAATCCCCAACTAAAACCTCTTACAAATTAAGTAACAACTAGTCACACAAAACACACATCCCTTGATTACATTCAAGGCCGTGGTTTTTATTTTTTTTGCATGCCCGAGCTTTTACCGAGCCTCGTGGTTGGAAGAGACTGTATGAGATGGTGTATGTGGATGAGTATTAAAAAAATACTTGGAAATTCTCGTGAGTGAATTTCTAAGAAGTCAAGAGATTAACATCTGCACATTTTGTGACGTTCGCCACATACATCCCCTCATGCCCTCACCTCGTGCACTATGGTGGGGGGGGATGGAGGGAGCAATGTCGGTGGACCCCCCCTCCCGCCCCCCCGTAAAAAAACTTATATGAGTAAAGAGAATGAGACAATGTATGTGTGGGGGATATTCAAAGGAAACTAGTGTAATCTAGTAAGAGAATTTCCAAGAAGTCGTGAGATGTACACTTGTATACATTTTGCGACTTTCGTCATTCACACACCCTCATACACTCGCCTCATACACTATGGGCGGGAAGGTGGTTGCAGAGAGACCGAGAGATATCGGTGGACGCGTCCCCTCTCCCCGGAAAACAGAAAAAGTGTATGAGGCGAGTGAATGAGGTAGTGTATGTGGAGGAGGGTATTATATAAGACACTACTATAATCTCATGAGGAATTTTTTTGGAAGCCACCATATGTACACTTGTGTATATTTCATGACTTTAACCACATACACCCTCTCATACACACCGAGAAGGGGGGGAGGTGGGTAGGGGCCAAGCAATTTGAGCAAACCCTACACCCTCCCCAAAAAAATAGAGGTGTATGAGGTTAGTGTATGAGGCCATGTATGTTGGAGGAGTATGAAAACATACAGAAGTGAAGGCTACTGAGAGAATTTATAGGAAATCATGAGATGTACACTTGTGTAAGTATTGTGACTTTCGCAATATACACCCTCTCATACACTCTCCTCATACACTCCGGAGAAGGGGAAGGGTGGAGGAGGGGTGGACCGAGCAATATCACTGGACCCGTACCCCTCCCCTCCCCAAAAAGAGAAAGTGTATGAGGCAATTGTATGAAACGGTGTATGTGGGGAGGACATTAAGATATAAACTAGTCCTACATCGTAAGAAAATTTCCAAGAAGTCGCAAGATGTACAATTGTGTATATTTTGTGAATTCCACCGCATACCCCTTCTCATACACTCGCTTCATACACTTGAGGGGGGAGGTGGAGGAGGGGACCGAGCGATGTCGACGGACTCGTCCTCTCCTCCCCGAAAAAAAAAAGAACAAGTGTATGATGCAAGACTAGGAGGTAGTGTATGTAGGTACTCTCATGGTAGAGTTTCTAGGAATTCAACCGATATACACTTGTGTACTTTTTACAACTTTCGCCACACACACCCCGTCATACATTAACCTTTTCCACTCCCATGGGGGGAGGGGGGAGGAATTTCTAAGCAATTTTGTCAGACCCAGCCCCCCTCAAAACAAAAGAGTATAAGGCAAGTGTATAAGATGGTGTACATGGGGGTAGGGGATTAAAAAACAAAGTAGTGTACTCTCGTGATAGAAGTTCGAGGAAGTCGCAAGATATACACTTCTGTACAATTTGTGACTCCTGCCACATAAACCCCCTCATAAAATCGCCTCATATGCTCACAGGAGGCAAGGGGGGATAGATCAAAAACGTTCCACGAACCGGTCTCCCCACCCCTCCAAAAAATGTGAAAGTGTATGAGACAAGTGTATAAGATGGTGTAATGGAGGGGTTATTGAAAATAGGCAGTACTCGTGAGAGATGTATTCGAGGAAATTACAATATGTACACTACTGAACCTTTAATGACTTCCACCACATACACTCCCCTAAACACGCCCTTAAACACTTGCCTTGTACACTTAGCAAGAAGGGCAAGTGAGAATGCCCATTCAATTGAGTGTCCCATACATGATCAAAAGTGTCTTATACATATGTGAAATTGTCCTTTAATCATATGAAGAAGCCTAGATGAAAATGTAGGAGGTCTCTTAGAATGTATAAGCAAACTAGGTGTTGTAAACAAATATTCACAAACATATAATTGTCTGAATATCAAGAATCGTTTATAATCTGCATAACCTTCTAGAAATCTACCTTTCTATGTAGGTTCCTATACACCCATATAGCGATGCATAAAATCCCAACAAATTACCATACCTCCTAAATGTGTAGTAAGTTGAATGAGGACAAGACTCGAGCATAAATACATTTGCGGACAAGACAAAATGTAATGAATGATAAAAATTTACCATATAAATATTAGTGGTAAAAAAAAAACATTATTGAAACCTTCCCCGACTAATCACCAACTTTTTGAGTTAGTGTCCTAGTAAAATAAGAGCTAGGTTTTGCATGAAACATGATCATAGGGTGATATAGTAATGATTAAAAAGCTTGGAAATGCCCCACATAGCTCAGGCTTGTCTCTTTTACCATGAGCATGAAAACGAAATCGGTTGAGGGTCAAAGACCCTTAAACATCACTGGTTTGGCCAAGTCAGCCAATCATCAATTTTCCTTTTTCTAAAGCACCATGTGTTGATGATGATGATAGCTCACTCCTTGGTTAGTGGGGTGGAGTGTGGCTCACTCCATGTGGCGCAAGCTAGTTCTTAGTCTTTTGAAAAAAGCATTAAATTTTCTTGATCGATGACCATTGTACACCATGCATTTGTTGATTCACCCAAGCTTTCCATTTATTTGTTAGAGCAAGGGTGAATATAATTGTTTTACGTTAATATGAGAAAATGTATTATACTTACTCATGCCGTGCACATGAAGGAAAATGCCAAGAATTTAAGCAAGTCTGTTCACATGTAGGATTTGTTTAGTTTAGCCAACTACATCACAAAGAATGTGGTTGATCCATTGATCACGACCTTTCTAGGATGAAAAAAAGAAATGTTTTAGGACATAAAAAAAGAACAAATGAGAGTTCTCCTATTGTTATAAAAAAAAATTGAATGTTATCATTCATACCCCAAAAAATTACATTTCATATGGAGGTTACAGTCTCTCCTTGATGAAGGTTACCACGATCGTAAGCTATCTTGAGTAAAATAACCACATGTTTCTCTTAAAAAATGAATATAAGAAATAGAAGTCTAATGATTGAACTAAAAAAAATCAATATGTTTTAGGAAAGAATACACATTAATGTATGTGTTCAAAAGTAATGTTGGGTAAGGAGAAATGGATTCAAGGGAAAACGGTTTGGCATCTGAGGCGTATTCTTTGTAGATTGAAAGGTTAGTGTTTTTTTTCATTGATATACCAAAAAATAATTTTTCATCTTGTCTTTTTGTATAGTTGACATCAGTTGATTGACTAGTCCTCCCAAACATATAGCTTAACGGGTTGGACCCAACAAGTAATTTAATTCTACCCAACTTGCTTTGCTTATCCAATTTTATTATGTTCGATTGGTTTTTACCTGACAAACCAATGAAGGATACTGATGAACTCTCTTTTTTGGTTCATGCTTTGTCAATTTCAGAGTCCAAGAAGCAATGTAGAGAGCAGAAAAACATTCTATTCCAATTTTTCCGATTGACATAGACAAATCATAATTTTATTTATTTGAAATTGATTGTAACGGCTTTATTATTTAGTTAAATGTTTTCAATATATCTTGCATAAGTTTTTTTGGTATCTTTATTTTCTCCCTTTTCTCCACGTGAGGCCCTACATATACCATCTTATTTGTATCAAGAGCTTATCTTTGGCGTTGCCTTATGCCATATGCCGTAGTTTTCCCATAATCGGTGAAGCAATGGTTGTGAGGAGCCACATAGCTGTCTTGCCACCGTCATAGATGTGTCACGAGAGAAAACATACATAATGTAGATGTTAGTTTTGAAACTTAGCATGGACTATAGAAATGTACGTAGCACCATGGAGATGGTTTCTTGTTCGTGGCGTTTTGTTAAAACCACTGTTTGTTTGAGAGCGGGCCAAAGGCTTGAATTTGTTTCACACATAGATTTTTGCTACACTTTGGATAGACTGTGACATCAAAACCTCCATGAGAATGTATTTGAAACGTTTCTTTCTTGTGGTGAGGCTATTTGCTATCCGTTTTTTTGTCAAGTATTCATGACAATGTCCTAGAATGATACTTGAAAACTTGACCCTTTTCATATCCATTGTATCAGGTTACTGTTGAGTTTCATACAGTAAGCAAAACATCTCCATGTCGATGTAATAATGGTAAGTTCTTAAGTCGTGCAAATAATTTTTTTAACACATGTTTGATACTACAACGACCATATTTTACTTGAAGAACAAGCCATGACTACCTTGCGGATGTCATGATAATTAGGATAGGAGAATTTTTCACTGGTTGCATCGTCCATGAATGGACTCATACCACCATTGTTTGTGTCATTGATGGATGCCTTCACACATTTATCTTGTGCACACATTGTGATCAACCACGCGCATTTTCTTACGATCATGCTAGCCATGTAAAAATAGTTGTTGTAGGAAAAATGCAACAGATATTATGACGGAACTCGACATGTGAATCGTGACAACATGGACGCTCGGACGTTTGCCATTATGTCATAAACGGTACATGCATGGTGCAAAATCTTCAAGTTTGGCATTGTGCCTTATAACAGGAAATTCCGTAGGTACTCTGTCGTTTGGGAGGATTCATCTGCTTTGACTTTAAAAAATGGGTCACCATTGGCCCTGACTTTAAAAGGCCAGTCACCATTCACCTCGACTTGAAAAAGGAGGTCCTATATACCTTACATGTCACTTCAACTTCATCGTGCACTACGTCATTCGGATGACTTGCTATAAGGTATAGATAATGCAAGGGGTGTTAAAAATACAAACGGGGTATATGGCACATACTCATGTTGGAAAACGGTTTTATTCAATCAAAATAGGGTCTTGTGATTCAAGTGATCTGGCAATCTTAATGCAGTTTTGTTTTAACGAATATGGTCATGAAAATTTAACTTTGTTGAATTGGAAAACATGTAGCATCTGACAAACTTTGAATGTCACAACACTCAACAACCCCCCCCCCTCCCCCCTCCAAACGTCTCCCCCCCCCTCCCCCGCCCTTGCCTTGGACCTGGAACTTGGATGTTTTCTCACTTTTCACTTTGACAAATATTAACATTAGAACATTAACTTCATATACATTATTCAATTAACATATCCATATGCTTACAAAGAAAGAGATAGTCTACCGCCACATAGGAATAGACATAAACCAGTGGTCCACGTGGTATATGGTGAAGTGGCGTCACAATGCGGGGCAAATTGAAACCCAGATTTTGAAGGCAGTGATATTGGTGGCACAAGTATCAAACAGGGAGTGGATGGTGACACATTTTTGAAAGGCAGGGTTCATCACAAACGTGATTGAGGAAAATCAGATACCTCGCAAAGTTGCTGCCTTATAGACTAAGCAAGTGAATCAGTCACCATGAGAATACACAGAAAATCAGTTCTGCAAAGCGGGAAGTCGCTTCTTTCGTGTGGAATTCGGATAGTTTACAGGTTGATGTAAGCGCCAGTTCGCCGCTTGCGCACTCACTGTACAGATCCCTGAAGAATATGGCCGCGGCTGGATGGGCATGAAGAAACTTTTATTCACCCTCCTCACTTTGTGATGATTTGTGTTTAATGTCATGAAAGTAGGACAATTTACTGCGGACTATCGAGATTACCCTGGGTTTGTAGTCTTATTGGTTGTTCTACCAACCAATAAGACTACCAGATTGCCTTGGAAAAATTGATTATTCTACCAACCTTCAACGTAAACAGCGACGAAAATTGGATTTTGACATCACGTTCAGGAGGAAGGATGGATGCAAAGGTTTTTCATGCCCATCTAGCCGCGGCCTAGATGACTGGGTTCCATGGTCAGAAAGGACTCCAAAAGAATCATCTGTCCAGATACTCCTTTCAATCTCGCCCAATGTTGGAAAGGAGATTGAATAAGCCAAATTTATGCCGAGATTGATTTCGATCTCGCCTTGTGTCCGCACCCCTCAATCCAGCCTCGGCTTCGGGCCGTGGCTGGATTGTTGTGAGTGGGAACTGCGATTTCACCCACCCACATCCTTCACCACCCACCGGTGTCATGGATGGGTGTGGGTGGACGTCACGAAATTGTGTGATGGACATCAAATTGGTCATTGTTTTCGTTTTGCCATGTTTTTGAGTTTCCTTCGAAAACTGGCCGCGGCTCGGATTCGTCATCCATATTGGCCATAAAGTGTCGCTCGGTATCAGATTTGGCCATAATTGACTGCGCTCAGAAGCCTCCCTTACTGATTTAGCCATATTCAAGTGTGCGCCTGCTCCTCCTTTCAAATGTGGCCATGAAGACAGCCGACGGAAAAAGGATCGCGCGAGCGAGTGATATTGACACAGGAAGCCTCGTAACAACTCGGAGAAGTCCTAAAGCAATTCTTAATATTGATAGGTCCAAATAAGGACAAGAAAGGAGAAATATTAACCTTCTAGCACGATCCATTAAATAAAAAGTAGAACCACAATGATAAGTAAAATGAAACTTTAGTGAGCATTTTGAGGGACTAAAAAGCATATTAATTACTAGGATAGGTGATTGAAATCGAAATATAATTACTCACCCTTAAATCAGTTATAAAATGAAGAAAAATAATGTCCAAAACAAACAAATTCCTGAAAATTCTAGATTTCAGATACAATTCGTTTTGATAAAAAAATTAACAATATGATATAAAATAATTAAGTATCATATCAAAACAAGATAACCTTTGACATCTAACCAACAGAATTGAAGTGAGATATAGGAACCAACATACATGTTTTTGTGTACTTGAAACCAAAACAAATTCAATATATAAAACAATCAACTTATAGATTCATCAAATCAAAAATTAATTCTTATTTAAAGCTCCAAATATAATTTATTGTTCAAAGTAAAACATTTTTTCCATGATTTAATATTTATGGCTAATCAAGGGCTTAAAAATGCGAATAATCAATTAAATTTACAGATTTGTGAGAACTTGTTCTTAATTAAAGTTTATTTCATTCTTAAAATTTAAATGTTAATCAAAAATTTCGCTGGTCTACCTTAATTTGTTCAACTTATGATCAGGGACTATTTATTAAGTGAATATAATACTTAATTATATTATATCATTATGTGATTTCATGGTGAATTTAGATCATTAATTTTTACTAAAAATAATTTCCAAATAATGTTTTAAATACAATATATAATATCCTTAATGTAATATGGAGAATGTTTCATGATCATGATTTTAATCATTAATTATGCTTCTCCATGTGCTTATAGTTTGAATTATCACGCCAATTTTGATGAATAACATATTAATTTGGTTTCATTTTGAATCAAGACATTAGAAAGAACTTAAATTTATAATGCAAGATTATGTGCTTTAAAATATGTGTATTTATATATTTTTATAGATGAAAGCCAAACAGGCATGAAAGAGAGACATTAGACTCAGGAAAATGTATGAACTGATATAGAGGACAACTTTTATTGTTTATTGAAAACATTTATGAATTTTTATGAAGAATTGTATTTTTCCAAATTTTCTAACCTGATGAAGGGCGAGTAATTATAATTTGATTTCAATCACCTATCCTAGTAATTAAGATTCTTTTTAGTCCCTTAAAATTCTCACTGTAGTTTCATTTTCCTCATCATTGTGGTTCTAATTCTTTATTTATTGGAGCGTGCTAGAAGGTTAATATTTCTCCTTTCTTGTTCTTATTTGGACCTATCAATATTAAGAATGGCTTTAGGAGTTCTCCGAGTGGTTACGGGGCTTTCTGCGTCAATATCGCTCGCTCGCACGATCCTTTTTTGCGTCGGCCATCTTCATGGCCACATGTGAAAGGAGGATCCGGCGCGCGATTGAATATGGCTAAATCGGTAAGGGAGGCTGCGGAGTGCAGTCAATTATGGCCAAATCTGATACCGAGCGACACTTTATGGCCAATATGGATGACGACTCCGAGCCGCGGCTAGTTTTTGAAGGAAACTAAAAAACACGGCCAAATGAAGAAAATGACCCATCAAATTCGGAAGGGACGTTCTTTCATGTGACGCGATAACTTTACGACCATACCTCCTTGTTTGCAGGCAACTTTGGACGTGTGAAGTGAGGCCGTCGGCACTGTTAGGCTTTTCAACTTCAGACTAAGATGTTTCAATCTGTTTTGCGCACAGATCTATCCTTGGTCCGACGACTTGAGCAGACAGTGGCGGGCGCCGGTAAGCTAGAAGTAGGTTGGGAAATTTCTTCCTTGCAAAGTGGGCGTTTTCAGCCCACTTTGCGAGGAAGAAATTTCCCGAGACCCAGAACATGACGTCAGCACTTTGGGTGGGTGGAATCGGTGTCCCCACTCAACACAATCCAGCCACCGCCCGAAAGATCCCGGAATTCAATACTGGAGACATTCGCTTGACCCGACTGTATTGATTGCTCCTTCATTCAATGTCAGGCTTGAACGACATACGCATCAGGTGTCCGTTTGCGAAGGTCCTTAAGTAAATATGTATGTTGATATTTAATCTGCGAAAGTCCAATGTGAGTCATCTGCCCTTTGTGCGCCTTCCCTCGTTCTTTGTTTTTCAAGTGGTGGGGGTTTACAGACCGGCAGAAATCCAGCGAAGTCCTCGATGGGGGTAGCTAATGGCGGAAAAGATTGTACAGGGGGTGTGAAATGTTTGTCCTTCGATGGGGGTACTTAAAACTTACCAGCATCAACCCACTTCTTGAGTACCCCCATCGGGTTCTTGCAGAGGAGAAGTGCGAACATGTGGAGGCCAAAAGCCCAGCAAGAAAATGGTCATGACGCACTCAGCGAACACCAAGACAAAACGAAGTCAAGACTAAACAAGAAGATAGACAACCGCGACTATCTTTCAACAAGTATATCCACTTTACATTCTATATCTGGTTGTACCGAATTCAACGTACATGATTTTTGTTTTGACACTTACGTGGGGTCCACCATGATAATAAGAGGCTGTACTAACACCCAAAAAACAAAACACATTTAAATCAGAAAAAAAATCATTCCATACTAATGGGCTGCATTTACTCTTCCTAGTACATTTCATACATAAATTCTTCCCTATATCATGTTGTACTTTCTAAACAACAATATTGAGTTTTCTTTACGAAAACCTTTCCAAACTTCATGAAAATACTGAAAAAAAAGGAAAAATTGTATATCTCGATATTGAAATTTGAATATTTATTTAAATATGAATTTGTAGTTTACACAGAAACATGTGTATGTATAGAAATATATAGACAAGTTTTTTTCACCATACACATAGATATTAACATACCTATAGATATTAAAAAGATATAAACACAAAACAAATATA
>SZWC01003155.1:148981-151481 GCA_023375785.1 Penium margaritaceum | reverse complement strand
TCTAATTATCATCATTGATGTAGATGTAGATGTAGATATAGATGAAGAGATGTACATATATATTGATAAATAACTGAATGATTTTTTATGGATATAGATTCATATGTCAATCAAGATATAGACATTTGTATGTATTAGGATGTAAAGACATACAATTAAAAAGGTAAAGGATACATATTAATAGAAATTTATGTATATATATATCAATTCCATAACATAAATACATGTTAAAAAATATGGAGTATCATATGCACATTCGAGTTTTTGAAAATGAAGTCATTGTCTTTTACATTGAGGAAATTCTAAATAAAATATTCCATGTGGATGATTCAGTAATTTTCAATACTAATTCAAGCAGAAAGTGAGATTACAATACATGTGAGGGGATGAGGAAATTCCAAAAAGGGTAAAGAGCTTCGTTTTCACCAGATTTGTATATTAAAATTTTTTTCTATTTTTAATTGATGTGAATATGAATACATAAGTTAATAAATAAATTTATTATAGAGAAATGAAAAACTGAATGATGATTTTTAGTTTGTTTTTTTTCGTTTTATATTTGCTTCAAATATTGTGTTTTTTTATTTTCACATTGTTCATTTTTCACATCACATCAAAAATTAGTTAGCTATTTTTTTATGATTTTTTAATCTTGAATTTTGATCTACCTCTTTGCATTGGAAAATTCTAAAATCTTGATTTTTTGTTTTTTTTTATCAGTTATGGCAATGATTGCTCTATTGCTATCATCTCCGTGGTCAAGGTGGTCTACATGAGCGCCCGTCCTTTTAGTCTTTACTTGAAAGGAACTTCGTCCTATACGAGGACTGTTTACGCCATTTCAGTTTAGAGTCGTTCGTTGTGGCTGTCGGCAGCACTTTCACTCACAAAGACCGGAATGGGGGGACCTTGTCCTTAGACTCGAACGCCAACTTCGCGTCAGCACTAGCAGTCTTAACTACCCCCATCGAAGTCGCGAAAACTACCATCCCCCGCGCAATCGTTTTCACCGTTAGCTACCCCCATCTAGGACTTCGCTGGCAGAAATCGGGTCTCCTCTATTTTGCTTGCAGATCGGGTATGAACTTTCCAGCGAGGACAGAAACGTTCCAATTCGCATGCTCAATATCACCACGAGCTTGCATGCCAAACTTCCACCCTCCAACCTCCGCAGGATCCCGAGACATTTCTAGCGGTCGTCCAATCGCGTCGATTTTCTGTTTTGAGGAAATGGAGGCCCATAGAGGTTGCGGCAAGTACCCAATCGCCCACGTTCATTCCTCCGATATCATTAATGAGTTCCTGGATTTCTATGCACGACTTCAGTACATCACGAGTAGAACGGCATCCTTAATTGAGGAGAAGATTCAAATGGCATGTACGTAGGAACGCCGACGTGCTTTTTTTCTTTTTATTGTCCCATGGTCTTGACCGAAGGAGCGCCGACGTGCAACGACGCGATGCGCGTTAAACACTGCAGAGGCCCTCCATTTCACAATATGACCATGTTCTTCAATCTCTTACGCCTGCGGCCGACCATCCTGACCTCCTTACGAATTTGGCCTACTTCGGTGAAAGATTTACAGATATAGCCAACTTTGTTGCTGTTTCAACCTACTGCAATGCAGTGACGAGGGGGTCTTACGTATTGGCCGTCGTTTCGCCACTGTGTTACAGATCCAGCCATACTTGGATTTCGTGTCAGCATGCTCTGACAGCCTCGAACGTCGCATGTGTGACGCGTGACGTGTGAAGATAACACAATTGGCGTGTTCGGCTGGGGGGGGGGGGGGGGGGGGGGGGGGNGGGGAGATGATTAAACGCTCATTAGTTGTTTTGAGGGTGCGTTTGGATGACACCACATGGTCGGGACCACTCGGATGTGTTGTCAATACAGACGGAATCGAAGGCCTGTGGGACACTTCATCGAGAAAAGCACTACATCGACCAAGCCCTCCCGTCGATCCCTGCGTTTAATACCTACATTGTGTGGTCAGCGACCAAATTTGAGCGACTAAAAAAGGCCCTCAAAAACATCAAATTGCGACCGCCTACTTTTCCGTGGAAACGTTCATCTATCCCATCATTGCAAAGCCTTACCCCGTAAGAGTTGCCATTGATTTTGCGATTCTAATGTACTTTAATGAAACTTCAAGAAAAAACAGTCCTCTAAACTGTAAAACACATCGTTCACTTCCTCTTTTCAATGAAGCATGATGAAACACAAAAATAATGATAACAGTGTTTCCGTATTAACATAAAAATAAATATTTATGTAAGTATAAATGATAATATTTACTTCCACGCAATGAAACATGTACATGTACATGTACATGTACATGAACATATAAATATTCATTTACATGTACATATTCCCACATACGTGATTACGTATGCATATGCATGTACATTTCAAAATGCATATACGTATCCATATACATAAACATGTACGTATACATATACATATACATATACATATACATATACATATACATATACA
>SZWC01003155.1:133607-147971 GCA_023375785.1 Penium margaritaceum | reverse complement strand
ACACGCCTTTGACTATGAGGCGAGGACATTCTCGCTGCTCATTCCGTCGATTAAACATTTTTCTTTCGCCTTAGCGGTGGGCCATGGCGCCTTCGCCGACCGCAGAGGAGAAAAGCAAGGGGTGGGGGGAGCTTGGGGGGGGGGGCTGGTTCGGGGTGTTCTCGGTTGGGGTAGGCGGAGGGACGGGAGGGTGTGGGGGGGAGGATTTGTGGGGGGTTGAAAGCGAACCATGCACGTGTGGTCATGTGTGCGACCTGCGACCCTTTCAGAGCCCTATGTCGTCGACTTCTAAGCATTACCAAATCGGTAACTTAGTGCTAAAACTGCGTTTATATAAGTAAGACCTTCCGCTAACAGCATTGTCGCAGGTTTGCGCGTAGTAAAGTTGGCCAATTTTGTAAGTCGACCACCAAAGTAGGCCAAATACGTAAGGGGTTGAGGCTGGTCAGCCGCAGACGTAAGAGAATTCAAAAACATGGCCAGGTCGGTAAAATGGCCACAAAGGCCTTGCTCTCTTTTAGGAAATGAGACAACATGGCCCAGCTTTGGACTGGGTGAATGGGGATGCCATTCACGCCCTCCTATTTGCTGACATCATGATTCGAGACTCCCAGAGTTTTCGTTTGCCGAAAGTGGGTGAAAGGGGCCTGCCCACCCACTCAACCATAGCCCTAGTTCGTCGCCATCTGCTATGCTCGAATACAAAGAAATGGCGAACATGAAACTGCCTCAACCTGACACCATTAATCACCCGAAATGTGCCATAAAAAACACTCGAACAAACACCTTGGCATAACTTGCAGTGAATAGATACATACATTCTGACTTAACGGTTTGCATCAAACATGAGTATTACAAGAGAGAGGCCAACCATCGTAGCAAGAATGATATTCACCAATCAACGTTTTGTTTTCTTATGGCTACTAAGAAATGAAACTATAAGCAGCTCGGTGATCTTACATGACACGTTCGTGGACGTGCACGAACGTGTAAGATCATGCACTGTAAGACAAAGCCATACGAAGGATTAATAAAATTCCACTTGTTGTTGATGGATTGATAACAAATTTCACATACGGAAAAAAACTTCCTGAACAATCCCTTTTTCGGTTGTAGTTGTCAAGGCCTAGAGAGGTGGTTTCCAAGCAAATTTGACAACTTGGCTAGAAATTCTGAAAGCCATTCAGGATTGACTACTATGCATTAGTAGTCGCTTTCACGATAAATAATATTTTGTACTTTCAACTCAGACAATTTGTTGTGCGGTGCGAGTAATCATTAGAATATTGTGCTCATTCCCCCATTCGCATGTTCCAAGGGAATGTGGTTGTGATCTGAGTGCGCATCTTCACTGTCATCGCAATCCACGTCTATTTGTTTCACATATGGAAATTCACCTATAATCTTCACTCTTACAACACTGACTCCTTGATGCATTCTGTTGCACTAGCATGAAAACATTCCACATCAGCAGCCAGCTATCGAGCGTCTAATGAAAAGTAAAAGGAGGTTGCACAACCCCTTACAGAAGCAAGTTGACAACCCAAAAAAATGAGAATGCCATGGTTAACCATTAAGACCGTCGAGCCGCACATAGTTCCACTTCTTTTCAGGAAGAAGAGAACAAAACGCAATTTGTGTACTTTCACCCATAGCCATCCACGAGTTCTTGTAGGGGAATAAACTCGAGGGTCACAAAAAATCGTATTCCCTCTCACCATTTCCCAGTCTTGCCATGCTCTTCGAACTTGATGAGCACCACTTCTATTCGGCTGGGAAACAATGAAAAGGGTTACGCACGTTCACCCACCAATTGGACCAAATGTCACGGCCTAAGGAAATAGTTGCCAAAAAACGAGGCTCGTTTGGGTCGTATGTGGAAAAATGGTGAGTGGGACACCTGTTTTTATTGACCTATTTCTGTAGTAATTAAACACGACAATAGTTAGCATATGATCATTAGTTTTTTCAAGTAGTGACATATCAAAGAACTCTCATGTCTCCTTTTTCCAAGTTTGAATGCGAATGCATTGTCGTCAGGCATGCTTGCGACTCTTAATCGTAGGTCGCGTCTAGCAACGTCCCACTAGTGTAATGGAATAAGCAAAACATAACTTGTTATGCATACCCTACGCTACAATCGAACAGGTTGTCGAACCGAGAACTGACTAGATCAGATTAATGACCCAAGTGCCTTGAACCAAAAAATTGACATGATTGAGAAGTTAAAAGGAATCACTTATGACCACACCAAATAAGACAGTAGCTAGGATGCATTGTAAGATCATGTTTTGAAAACATGGATCATATTGTCCTCTATAAGTTACCGTCTTTGGATGGTGGGTGAAACAAAGTACATTATAGAAACACAAAATTGTAAGCATGGTAGATTCTTCACATTTGTAAATGTGCAAAAAATGACTGCGTGATTTGTGGTCCATCCCACCAAAACAACCCCACTATATTGTGGAAGTGTAGCGAGTTGAGCATTGTACTACGTGCCAAAAAAACACAAGTATATCTGCATACTTGTGTATTTAATCCCCCCACATATGCAATTCACAATGAAACCCCCAATACACATTCGACTTCCGGGTGGAGAGGAGTTGCAACAACAAGTTCCCCCTCCCCAAATCTGACAATGTATCTAAAAGTGTAGTTAGGGAAAAGCTCAAAAGATACGCTAATGTATTTTCATCTAGGTGAATCCAAAAGTTCCATGATACTAACCTTACAAGTTTTATTAGCACTATAAAAAAACCATTTAAGCATTTGGTTGTTTTAAACAATCAGAGTTGTTAGTTATAACAAACTGATGGTATTGAGGCAAAACAAACACCGAATAGAAAACACGTTGTAATGTTAAAAACTCACAAAGCCTTTGGAATAGCACCCCATTCTGTGAACCTCTCCTCATAATCACGACAAGTGTATTGGGGGTCGTGTTGTAGGTACATGGAAAAATCTACACAATTTTATTGATGTAGTTTTATACTGAATTTGCCATACAACATATACACTTTTGAATACACCTGTACAGCACACTTTCGGCTTCAAGGGAAGGAGTAGGGGTAAATGGGTCCCCTTTTCTAAACGAAAATAATTTATCTGGTAAGTATATTTAGATTATTTGTGGGTTGAAAGTGCATAAATACACCACTTTTAACGTGTTTATGTGTTTAGAGTCATTCTTGAACATCCAAGTTACACAACACACATGTTTGGACAACATAATCAATTCAAGACCAAGTTATGTACAATAGTTCTGAAATTTTTGGTAATTAATGATCACAATAAACCAATGTTTCTCTAGAAAAAATAAACCATTCCTTACAAAATTTTGCATTCGCATGCATAGTGTTCAACCTCAGATTTTGTCTGGGTTTCTAAAGTTTCTACATGCATGCATAGTGTCTAGCCTCGGATTTTCCCCAGTTAACACCTCAGATTAACTAAGGAGGGGAGGTTGCCTAGCATTGTTCCCTCCCTCAAAATGGAAAAATGTGTGGGAAGAAAACTTTACTTCTTACTCATCCTGTAACGGCACTGGCCATTTTGCGACTAACTTGTGAAACCAAAACATAGGCCCTCAAAAAGTGTAGTCCAAGGAGCGTGGGCGAATGGTCGCCTCAGCCATTTTGACTGAGACGAACCGTGCCACAAACGGACATAGTCGTCATAGGGCATTTTTGTAAACATACAACCTAAAACCCTATATTTCCACGTGGCACATCCACGTAGGAATAGGACCCTAGCGGTCAACTAGGGGGGAGGAGGAGTGACGCGATGGATCTTCCATCGCGGTACTCCTCTTGCCTTAAATTCGGCCTATGGACCGGATCCGGGCTAGAGTCGAACTAGACTCTAGCCCAAGATTATTTTTCGGACCTCAACTCGTCGAGACATCGGTCTCGAGCCCCCAAAACTCGAGAACTATATTTAAACGCCATTTTAAACTCTAAAAATGGCTCGTACGCTACATTCCTCCCCCTTTGCTTCGAACCGTCCTGGTTCGTCTTTGCTCACGGAGGTTTGATCATTGCGTACTTCATGATGCAAACCATGCAACAAGACTTGTTAACAAGATCACACGTGTGAACTCTTGTCATCCGCAACACTGTTGCGTCACGTTCACGCACAATCAACCACACACTTGTGGTTTTTGTGATTATGGTCATTAGCGTACAACATCCAGTGTTGATCGTGTGATCCTTGGCTCTTACCAAGATGAAACACGTACAATCCTTGTACGTTCTTCACAAGTGTTGATGAGTCTTCACCAGACTCATCATACGTGTGTGTCGATAGCATAGTCGATGCCTTTTGGGACGTAAATTGTCAAGAATATCTTGCCAATTTGTAAGAGGGTACATAGAGTACGTTTTCCCACTTTCCGTGTGGTACGTGTTCAGCAAGCTGTTGTGGTGACGCCTCCTCCCCCTTCGCAAGGACCGGGCGTCCCCGCGAAAACCATCCAGGTCCACCCAACACTTCCCATGTCGTTGGGACATGATCTCTTCCAAGGGGTTGCTGTCAAGGTGGTACCTCCTTGCAACATTGTCAATACGTGCAATCCAAGATCCGGACATCAGTCCTCTCGGTTTGCAACCACGTGTTCATGACCACACGTAGGTCTACTAGACCTCTTTCAGCACCCGTNAGAATGTCTTGCCAATTTGGAAGAGGGTACATAGAATAAGTTTTCCCACATTCCATGTGGTACGTGTTCAGCAAGCTGTTGTGGTGACGCCTCCTCCCCCTTCGCAAGGACCGGGCGTCCCCGCGAAAACCATCCAGGTCCACCCAACACTTCCCATGTCGTTGGGACATGATCTCTTCCAAGGGGTTGCTGTCAAGGTGGTACCTCCTTGCAACATTGTCAATACGTGCAATCCAAGATCCGGACATCAGTCCTCTCGGTTTGCAACCACGTGTTCATGACCACACGTAGGTCTACTAGACCTCTTTCAGCACCTGTGGGTTGGTTGGTTGAACTCGACCAAGTTCCACTAAGCCCATGCAACTCGCATGCTAGCTTTTTCTTATTCTGGGAGGCACCAAGATCCTAAGACATGGTTGCTGAGCACACTTGTTTTTCCATTCAAAGATTACACTCATCTTTGAAGGAGGCGACATTGGTCGTCTGGCATGCGCATTTCCCGTCAGAGTCCATCACTAGACACGACAATACTCCGACCTAGATGATCTTGGTCTCAACCATCATCCCCTCATTTCTGTCTGAAATGGGTACCGTAGGCTGCCGCTCACGTCCCCGTTAAAAGCACACTGCTTTTGAACTAGGTTAACTGAGATAACCAATCTCAACAACCATGGATTCCATCCATGGACAAAGTGTTCATTGTACGGTATTCACCAAACGGGTGTACCATGATCACAATCATTTCAATACAAGTTGGAAGAACGCCTTTCGGGTGTGAGTTCCATGTGATTGTGATCGAAAACCTTTGAATCACATCCGGTGATCCTCGAACAACTAGTTCCTGAATCTGTTTGCGATTACGTAATCGCGTGTAAGGGTTCCATTCAAGATCCCGTCAATGGGTTATGTTCGCCAAGTTGCAACAATCCGTGTTGCTTCAATGTCTTCTATTATGTACATTCGGTACTTCCATTCAATAGAGTGTTTTCCATATGCCTCGCCCGAGGCACTCGTGGAGGGGATCGCCCTCATTGAAGACATCCCGGCAAACATCCACCATTGTGGATACCACCGTAGCGACATCCAAAATTGTATTGTACTTGTGTTCGGCAATGTACTTCAATTGAACCATCCCCATAACCAAGGGGCTTGAGTCGCTTCACCATGGCCTTTCAAGTCAGTGAAGCATGGTTTGACTACACCGTAGTCATTATGATCCCTCTCGGAGATTGGTTTTGTTCCAACAAATTGGATAGCTGGTGCTACACCATGCCTTGGTACGACCGGAATCAATCTGCATTATGTTTGAAGAGCGTGACGTACACAACTAGTGTACTGTGTCACGATGGCCTCAACTTTGAGACGTTTCTCAAAACATCAAAAGGATCAGATGAGAAATATCGTTTCTCAAGGTCCATCTTGAAGAGTCCCTTCACATCAACATTTTTGACACACTGGTCATCATTTTACTTCTTTGTTGATTATGACTCGTGTGGTCGGTCGGACCACCAAGATGTAGGTGCTAACACACTGTTAGCATAAAGTTGTCGGCTTATAGATCGTCTCTACGGTCATAAGCTTTGGTCACGAAGCCCAAACCTTGACGTGATCCCAACTACGTCATAGTTGGTTTGTAGTAATCTATGAGATCGTCATAGTTCTCTGGAGCACCGTTAAGTAGAAAATGAGTGTCTCTCATTTTCTCTGAAATGGATTTACACCAAACCGTGGATGAATTTATGTCATCGACGTCGGTTCATGTATTTTGTCTATCAATGTCCATGACATGTTCATTCACCGAGTGATGATAGACTGATGTGTCGCCTTCAAATTTGTTCACTTTCGACATTCAGTCAATCTTGTCATACGTCAGAGAGTGACTCTTGCAGTTTTCGACCACCGCACTACAACGTCTTAAACCTTTCAGGATCCATAGAAGAGTCTCTGTCCCTCTCTAGCGCATTTACAACCCCCACTCACAAGTATCCTTGTCTTTTGAACAGGGTTGTCGGTACACTCGTGTACCTTTTCATCGTCGGTACTGGTCAGGTACCCCGACTTGTATCTATCACTCATCGAGTGAGAGGGTGTCAATGGTTTCACCACTGAGAATTTATTCAAGCGTATCATCCTTGACGTGTTCAATCACGGACCGATGTTTGCATCGGGCATGAATGATGATGTAGAGAACCTCCAAAAGGTACTGATGCATCCAGTACACAATGTGTACAGGCAGCACGATGGCAATCCTTGAGGATTGAAGTCGGCGTGCTAACAGATCAGGTGTGTTTCACCTCTCATAACATAGTCATGACACGGACACAGTCATGAAATGATCACATTCGCCTCTGAGCATTGTAACGCAATGGGACGTGCGGCTGTTGTGGCACACGTCCTGTGCCCACCAAACTACTTGTTTGGTGAAATGGTGTCGTTATTTTTATCCAAGACATCAACTGATATCGTCGTCGTGTTCAAATGTCACAAAACCGTTGTGATCATTTGTCCGTCCAATATATCCATAACTGGTGTCGTGGTCGACGCACCAACACTTAGTGGATAAGGTTTTGTGCATGTCGTGCACGTTGTCCACGCATGTCGTGTACCCAACTTCACGTGGTTGAAGTTCAATGGCATGAATCGCATACCATGATCCATCGAAAAGTGGGCTGTCTCTGGTGCTTGATCATGCGCGCTGACCCCTTGCGGTAATGCAAGCCGATATATTTTGGAACTGGTGCTCAACCAACGAGGCTTTTGTAGCACGCTCCATCTACAAATGCGGAGGAGTTCGTCCACCATTAACATGGTCCAAATATGAGGAAATCGTCCTCGTCACACACGTGATTTATCCGTTTGAATTTTAGTTTGTACTTCTTTCAGAAGTATATTTTCATACTGCTATCGGAAGGGTAAAGTTTTCAACCTTCAATGATCGTCACAGTCGGTGACGACCGAGACCGCTGTGTTTCTATGTCGTTCGGGCATACATCTGATCACCACAGTCGCCTGTGATTGTTTCTAGCCATGCCTGCTGATTCTCTATCTGAGGAATCTGACAGTATGACCATCCTCGACGTCGTCGAGATGCCTTGCAAACGTCAGCCAACGTATTTTGGCGCTTCAAACAATGTGCTCGACCCGCTTGTCCCTAGAACCTTTCTGCGCATATATCGTATACTTTCGTTTGGTGGTCTATCACAAGCTAGCCCGTAGAGGCAACGAGTTGCCTACTTATTGCTAGTTGATACAACGAGGTGCGATCGGCACCCATGTTATTGTTGCAATCGGCATCTTACACCATGTGTTGTACCCTCAAAACTAGCATGGCTAGTCCAACCAGGACCCATTGCCATAGTGCCATCGACCCTCGCATTGATGGTGCATTCAGCACCCATGACAAATGTGCAACTCGCAGCTTTTGTCAATCGTGCAATCGGCGTTTAGGACAATGGTGCATTCGGCACTCGTGTCACGATTTAACCGCCACACTGATCGGCCATGCATTCCGCATCATGGTAATTGTGCGTTCGGCACTCGTAGGAATGCTACGATTGCATTTTCAACGTTGGTCGTATTCCAGGTGCAACCGGCACTTGTCAACCGACCATCACGTGTGCATTTCCACCATCGCGTGTGTGTGTTGAGTGCGATTGACACTCACATTCACGTTTTGTCGATTCCATTCACAAATGAATTATCCAGCATTCTTGGTGCAATCGACACCCACGTGGATATGTAATCGGCATTTATTTCGGTCATATCTCCATCGACCATGAGCAGTGCGTTCGGCACTAACATCACGGATGCTTTCGGCATCTGTGATCAAAGTGCAACTGGCACTTTTCCAGTGGGATGTTCAACACAGACAAAATTTCTGCGACTAACACTTTTGCTATTGCTCGTAGTGCAATCGGCACTTACGTCAATGATGTAATCGACGCCTGTGTAACTGTGCAATAGACACTCATTTTGTGCACACTGCACATTTCGCATTGTTGCGACAAGTAGGTGAGTCGTCGAGTGGTCGTAGCACGTTCGGTGCTTTCCTCTTTCTTCATCGAGAATTCTTCTCGATGCATGTCACCATTGTGGTTTTGCCACCTGGTGCATGTTGTAGTCGTCGTTTTGCGTAGACAAAAGCGTTTAGCACATGTACAACCTGTATTGAGCCATGTCGTGGCTTTAAACGGTCACCCTTCCGGGTTTTCTCATAAACTACTCCAAGCTTGGAGATTAATTCAGAAAATCTTAGGCACAATCGGTGCTAATTTTCTCGGATTGAAACATTTGCAAGTGAGTTCCGTCGAAGACATGGAAAACTGTCGGTTTCCCTCCTTGGAAAAGAAAAAGAAAATCAGAACCGCTGATTTTTGGAAGAGCTCAACCGGAGCTCTTTTTTTTCTGCGACGAAACCCCGTGTCAACTTGACCACACGCTCGGGTTTGACAACAAATTGTTGCAAATGTTTTGGAATGTTTCGTTTGATGCTTGGAATCTTCCAAGCGTCACCCGGTGGTATGTTGGGAAAACTGTCGGTCTTCCCTTTTTCTCTTGAAAAGGAAAATATGTTAGGACAATGATTGAGAATTTCTCAAAACATTGTAGAGCTCAGATTGAGCTTCAAGCCGCTTTTTACAGTAGTGGACCCGCGGCCAACAAGGCCAAACCTTGGGTCCAAACGAGGAAATCGTCCTCATCTCTAGTGCTAGTGACACTTAGAGTTTTTTTTTTTTTTGGAAAAAGGTTACTATTATTTAACCCAAATCTGGAGCTCGGTCTCAGCTTCAAATAGGTTTTTACGGCGCCCAAAACAGACTCCAAACGACGGAACTATCCTCCATTTCAAGTGGAACCGACCGGGTCCAAAACAGGAGGTGCATGGGGAAAAGAAATTTCGCAATCCTTGCGTCACTCGAACCCAAAACCTTCGGAACACACACTGTCCTCAATCCCGCTGCGCCACTCGCACACTCCCACTAGCGAAGCACATACTATACAAAGGATTATACAGCGGAGCCGACTCGGGGCCATGCCCTCTGCCGGCGAGGAGAGGAAGGAGGAAGCTTCCTGCCCTCCTTCCTTCTTGGGCCGTGGGCCCATGTGAGGGGAGGAATGGGGAGTTAGTCCCGTCACCTCCCCCTTGGGCTGTCAGGCTCACGAGGGGGGGTGAAGAGAGGGACGCCTCCCGTCTCCCCCCCCTTGGGCCGTCACCCCACGTGAGAGCGGAAGGGGGGGGTGGAGAGGGGAGATCGTCTCCTCTCCTCCCTCTTCCCGAGGGGAGAGGGGAGATTGCCCCCTCTCCTCCCCCTTGGGCCGTCGGCCCATGTTGGAGGGAAAGGGAGGGGGATCACCCTCTCTCCTTCCCCTTGGCGTCTACGCACCGTTGGCGGCGTGGCCGAGTGGGAGAGAGAGAGGGTGGCTCGCCCCTCTTCTCCCAATCGGCGCCGTCGGCGCGTTGGACGAGGGGAAGAGGGGGGGCCTCGCCCCTCTCCTCCCCCTCGGCGCAGTCGGTGCCGTGAACGAGGGGGGGGGCGTCTCCCCCTCTCCTCCCCCTCGACGCAACCGGCTCCATGAACCAGGGGAACTTGGCCCTCTCCTCCCCCTCGACGCCGTCGGCGTCATGGACGGGGGGGGGGGCTCGTCCTCTCCTCCCCCTCGACACCGTCGGCGTCATGGACGAGGAGAAGAGGGGGGAACCTGGCCCTCTCCTCCCCCTCAGCGCTGTCGGCGCCATGGATGAGGGGGAGAGGAGATGGAGCGCTCCCCTCTCCTCCCTTCGGTGCAGTCGGCACTAAGGACGGTGGGCAGGAGAGGGGGCTCGCCCCTTTCATCCCCCCTTGGCGCTGTCAGCGCCATGCCGAGGGAGGGAGGGGGAGACTCTCCCCTCACCTCCCCTCTCGAGCTTCGGCTCGAGTCTCGTTGGGCTCGTCGTAGCTCCCCGAGCTACGCGAATCCCACGGGCTCGCCACGGGCGGCGTTTGGTATTCCGGCCATCGGCCGGGAGACCCTTTTTCATTCTTTTTGCCGGTGAACTCTGCGCTTGTAGGAGATCTCAACTCTCCGCTCAGGGTACCGCTCTCTCTGCCGATCGGAACGTTTGGACGACCAGTCCAAACTTCTCGTTTCTTTTCTTGTGGAATGCGTCGTCGGCAAATGTTGTCCGTCGATTTCAACATCCGACGGGAGTTTGTAGTCGACACCTTTTTTCTCTCTCTCTCTCGCGGAAGCGTTTGGCTCTGATGCCAATGTAACGGCACTGGCCGTTTTGCGACTATCTTCTGAAACCAAAACGTAGGCCCTCAGAAAGTGTAGTCCAAGGAGCGTGGGCGAATGGTCGCCTTAGCCATTTTGACTGAGACGAACCGCGCCACAAACGGACGTAGTCGTCATAGGGCATTTTTGTAAACATACAACCTAAAACCATATCTTTCCACGTGGCACATCCACGTAGGAATAGGACCCTAGCGGTCAACTAGGGGGGAGGAATTGCGATGCGATGGATCTTCCATCGCGGCACTCCACTTGCCTTAAATCCGGCCTATGGACCGAATCCGGGCGAGAGTCGAACTAGACTCTAGCCCAAGATTATTTTTCGGACCTCAACTCGTCGAGACATCGGTCTCGAACTCCCAAAACTCGGGAATTATATTTAAACGCCATTTTAAATTCTAAAACTGGCTCGTACGCTACACATCCACATCATAAGAGAAAACATGTGTCCTGAAAAAAAAAGGTTTTACATATACCTATCTGTCAATCGTCTGTATCCATATCATACATAGAACAAAGAATAAGACACTTCCAAAACATCGCATTCAAAATCTCTCATGTTTTGTGACATACCATTTATGAGGGAACAATAGAGAAGATAAATGCAAAAGTCATCAATTATATGTTGCCCCTCCACATGGCAACAAAACAATTCCCTGGTTGTCGCTCAACCAAAAGTAAGGTTCTCGACATTACAAAAACAGAACCTTTGATTGAGGGAAAGGTTATTGTAACACACCTGATTTAGCATGTCCTAGAGAAAGAATGTACAAGACACATTTTTGTGCCTATGAATACATTACGAACAGAAGAATGGTGTTTGGAGAAACACAATGTCATTATCCCTTGAAACATACATTAGAACGTATGTTTCTGTATTTGATTGAGGTAAAGCTGTCCCCTGATTTTTAAGGCATTTCATTTTTTAAAATGGTCATTGAATTCCAAACAATTTGTGCATGTAAGATGTAGAAGATACTGCTAAGAAACATAATTCTTTTCTTTTGGCTAAAAAACTGGACGATCCTACCCATATGTTTAAGTCATGTACACAGATCAAGAAGTCTATGGATTTTTTTATGTTTGGGCATAAATGAAATTTATCATGAAAAATGTGTCAATGGAAATGGCGTATTATATAATAGAATATATGAAAGGTAAGGCTAGCACAGAGGTCAGAGAATTTATCTAAGAGATTAACGCTTCTTGATCCATTTACCACAAACCGACTATGTGCTTTTTCGAGTAAAACAGACCAAAAAAAACTAATGGTATGACTGAATGTAAGACAAAAAAGGTTGGAACTCCTTAATGCTTTTTAATGTCAGCCATTTCGGGACTCGCCATTTTTGTATCGATCATGTCATGGCCAATAGACTCCATTGAACATTGGTCAAAGTCACCCTTGAGGTTTTGTTGTTTTATCTCATTGTGGATTTTGTGTTTCAGTTATATTCCCCTTGCATGTGGCTATAAAATAGGGTGTTCCTTAGAGTTGGTGATATTTACAACCATGGAAGATGGTACCGGTTCTTGATAATAACATTGTTCAAAATTTCGTTTTCCATGTACATGTGCATTTAACATGTCCTCTTTTGGACTACAAGTACCATGTGTGTGTATGGTGACGTAGGTGGGCAAAGAAACACATGCTCAAGCATTCCATTCAAGTGACATTTCAAGTTGGCAAGTTCATGGCCACCCAAATGATAACCCTTGTTAGCTACTATGTTTTATTCAAATTCATCTTCATTTGGTGATAATGAAAATTAGAATTTTTTTTATCAATGTACAAACCATTTCATATTCTGTGCGAAGGCTCTTAGAGACTATGAGCGGAATGTGAGATACCACGTTTCACGGGTAGACTTCCATGGGCTACACGAGACCATGGCACATAACGCGCCTCAAAGTGAGTTGCGAAGCTAGGAACAAGGAGAGCTGCAATGCTGGGTGTGAATCAAAAAGATGAGGCAAGCTGCAAGGTGTGACATTTTTTCTCAACATACGGACTTTGAAGACTTGACAACCGAAGTCCCTGGGGTTATTGAGGATGTGAACAGGCAATTGAGCCAAAATCAGCCACACAAAATATAAGGGCTTTGGACGAAACAGGTCCAATTTTACAAGGCTAGAAAGTATAGCCGAACATCACTGTCATCTCACTTTCTTGAAAAATAATGAAATATAAGGGGCAGTTCGGTAAATGATCCTATACGGGCCATTTCATGAAGTCCAGCGCCAACTACCTTGAAATCCTTTGAAGTCCTTGATGAACAGTGTGAACTCTCCTACAACTCTAAATCTCACCACTGTTAGGCACGATGAGGGAATACATTCTTTTGCATTAATTGCAATAACTTTGTCCTCTTTCCATCATGTGCACAGACCAACCATATGCAAGCTCCTTATTGGATGTATCGCCTTTCCAAGTCCACAAATATTGGTGATGTACATCATTGGATGGTAATCACGGTAACTTCCTTTGTTGGTTCCTCGTGTACAACTTCTTGTAGCCGTCATTGCATTGTGGGTCGTTTGATTGCAGCAAGTTGTCGCATTCTACTGTTAATGCTTACAAATACTAAACAACTAATCCAACTGTAGCGGAAGGGCCGATTTGGCCCTCCCACCTCGTGAGAGCGAGGGGGTGGCTCGCAGGCACCTTTTTTTGTTACGAGGGTTAGCTAGCCACTACAGTTAGAGATGCCATCTCTGACTTCATATGTGGCTGTTGGTGTGATTGTAGTTGTAGCTTTGATTGCAGCTCCGACTTTGATTACAGCTCCGACAGTAACCGACGTTGATGATCCAATTGCGTTGTGCTTGATGCTTCAACCGTGGTTGAGGTTACGATTTCGACTGCAATCATGAGTGCAACCACGACTTCTGTAATGGCTGCAACAGCAGCTGAATCGTGACTACGATTGTAGGTGTGGTTGTAGTCGGCGTTGAGAGAGCAACTATGACTGGGTTTGCAACCGTGGCTGCAAACCCAGTGGCATTGCTTTTGACAAGGTACACCAGGAGCATGAAGCCCACCTAGTGCATCATCCAACGAATAGCCCTATGGACTAGAACCATGAACTGCAAAGTGGTTGGTCCGATAGAGGATTCAAATCTAAGACCTCACACTTAGATAATGTCACACAAAGTTCAAAGATGTGTGACCAACGGGGGGTGGGGGTGTGAGACAGCTCCTAGCACTGCTGTTGCTAGCGTGGCAATGCAAGCCAGCTAGCTAACTCACTAGCACACACAGGTGAAGGTGAGACCAGCAAGGGGTTGGCTAGGGACACAAACACAGGTGTCAGAAGCTGCAAATGTTTGAAATGTGCAGAGAGAGATGACAACTGAGGTCTGGCCAACCTAAATAGTGCCACGGACCTAGTGGATGCACACACACACACACACACACACACACACACACA
>SZWC01003155.1:122494-133550 GCA_023375785.1 Penium margaritaceum | reverse complement strand
AGCACACACAGGTGAAGGTGAGACCAGCAAGGGGTTGGCTAGGGACACAAACACAGGTGTCAGAAGCTGCAAATGTTTGAAATGTGCAGAGAGAGATGACAACTGAGGTCTGGCCAACCTAAATAGTGCCACGGACCTAGTGGATGCACACACACACACACACACACACACACACACACACACACACACACGGCGCACAACGGCGCTATTTTTCTAGCAGGACAAAACAGTGGCAAAAACACAGTTTTGGTCACAACTCCCTGCAAACACGTCAGAACGACGAGCCGTTTGAACCAGAACGGCCACGTTGATGAGATCTACATCCTGATAGGCTGCACGCCTAAGTGCTCTGACACAGCACGAGTATACAAAATACGGAAGTCTTATGGGCGCCCGTCGCCACCGGCTGCTGGCCTGCTGCCGCCGTCGCCAGTCTCAGGGATCTGCACGTGAATGGACATGAGCCGAGGGGTCACCGTAAGCTGTGTATGACACACACAACAACACTCCCCCATGACCGGAGGGCGAAACACGCCCATGCACATGCAGATACTGACGTTGTACAGAGCAGGAAACGCACAGCCGCTGCAAGCAGTAGACACAGCACATACAGGGTGGCACATGAGGAATCAACCTGCAACAGGGGTGGGGCAAAGTCCAACGGAACGAGTGGCCACATGAAACTTCGAACGACCCAGAGCCTTGGTCAGAAAATCCGCGCACTCCCTGTCAGTGCTCACGTGGATGACTCGGATGTCACCACGATCAACCAGGTCACGCACGAAGTGATGCTCGACATTGATGTGCTTCGTGCGTGCATGGAACACACCTGAGTTTTTGGCGATGGCCTCCGCGCTCATGTTGTCACAGTGGAGAACCACGGGGGGAATGGACTGACGCAGTTCATGCAACAGACGGACGAGCCAGACACATTCCGCTGCACCGGCGCCTAGAGCAACATACTCTGCCTTAGCATTACTACGTGCGATGCAGCCCTGCTTCCCACTTCGCCAGGACACTACAGTACCTCCAATGAGGAAGATGTAGCCGGTGCGGCTTTTGCCATCTGGACTCCATGCCCAGTCGCTGTCTGTGTACCCATCGAGCACAACGGACACCTGCTCGCGAAAGCACAGGCCGAAGCGTGCGGTGGACAAAATGTAGCGCACACACCGGACTGCGGCCTCCAGTGTTCGTTGGCGCGGAGCCTGCATGAACTTGGCGAGCAGGTTGACAGTGAAGGCAATGTCGGGCCGTGTCGTGGTGGCCAAGCACATGAGCGAGCCGATGACTCGCAGGTACAGGGTCACATCAACTGGCTCCCCCAGGTCCGCTGGGTCATCGACCTTCAGGGCGGCCTGCCCCTCAGGGGTCATGGGCGTGGAGGCCGTGCGGACGGCCGCGAGGAGGTCGGCAAAGCGCTCCCCCACGGTCTCTGCGTAGCGTCCCTGATGGACACGGAGTGTGCGATGAACACAGTCGCGCACGATCGCCATCCCCAAGAAGACAGAGGCCTCACCAAGATCCTTCATCTTGTAGGCCGAGGAGAGAACGGCCTTGGCAGCATTCACTGCTCCCAGGTCGGGCGAGGCGATCAGAAGATCGTCCACGTAGACGAGGATGGCAGTGAGCGGTGCTGGGGACTGTGAGATGAACAGGGATGGGTCAGCATCACTCTGAACGTACCCAGCACGTCTCAGCGTGCTGGTGATCTCCTGGTTCCAGCAGCGCGGTGACTGCTTCAGGCCGTACAAGGCCTTCCGCAGCCGGTACACGCGTCCGGTACCATCCTCAAAGCCAGTTGGCTGGACCATGTAAATCTCCTCCTCAAGATCCCCATTTAGGAAGGCGTTGTTGACATCCATCTGATGGAGTTCCCAGTCGTGCTGTGCCACCTGGCTCAGCAACGTGAGTGTGGTCGTCATCCGCCCAACTGGGGCAAAGGTCTCGGTGTAGTCCACACCAGGGACCTGAGAGAAGCCCTTTGCTGTCAGGCGCGCCTTGTAGCGCTCCACAGTGCCGTCTGGCTTAAGCTTCTTGCGTAGGACCCACTTGGCCTTGATGGCCTTGCGGTTCTTTGGCAAGTCCACCAGCTCAAAGACGCCGTGCTCGCAGATGGCATCAAGCTCAGCCTGGCAGGCAGTGCGCCACTGTTCAGCATCAGGGGCCGACAAGGCCTCAGGTAGACTGGTGGGATCGGGAGCCAGTACTGGTGCACTCTGTGTAGCCAGGGCATATGCTGCAGAGGGAGGGTCGATCGTCACCATGGACTCAGCGGCATCACGAGCAAGACCGCCCTCATGAGCAAGTAGTGCCGCACCAGTGGCGATGCCAGGGTGAACCTCAGCAAGGCCGCGCGCACTCAGGCTGAGGACCTTTGTGCCCGGATCACCGCTGGCGACGCTGCGCGTGGGGTGCAGGCGGAGACGTCCGCCGGGTGCCCGTGTGTAGGGGTCCGACGGGGCAGGAGCAGTGGGTGCTGCTGACTCACATGCCGGTGTGGACCTCACGGCAGGCGTGCCACTCGAGGCTGGCGTGGCATCACCAGCTGGGGTCAGGCCCACGGCAGACGTAGGCACGTTTGTGACCGGAGACAGGGACAGCTCAACGCCAGACACGGATGTGGACGCAGGATCAGACTGAGCTTCAGACGTAGAAGCAGACGCAGGGTCAGACTCACTCTCAGACGCGAAAATAGACGCAGGATCAGGCAGAGCCGCAGACACGGAGGCAGACTCGGACGCAGACGCGGACACGGGCGAGCGCGGAGAGTCAGGGGCAGAGGAGTGAGCCACAAACGGGGCGGGGCTGGGGGTGCCGGTGGGCACAACCGCTGGGGACAGCCCCGAGGATGCCGGCGACGGAGTGACGGCACTGGACGGGGGCAGTGTGCCAACCGGACCAGAAGCCTCCCCCACACGAAGGGGACCGGAACACCCAGGGGCATGAGCAGCACGCAAAGTGTGGATGCGAGCAAGGTCGCCAAAGGCGAGATGCTCAAAGAAGAGAGCGTCACGGGACTCCACGATGCGGCGGCGCTCGGGGTCCCAGAACCGCCAGGCCTTTCACCACGGGGCGACGCCAACGAAGGTGCAGAGGCGGCCCCGCGGAGAGAGCTTGCTCCCCTCCTGCTCCGGCGTGAACCAGACGCAGGCAAGGGAGCCCCAGACACGGGCGAGGCGCAGGTCCGCTCGACGCCCATACCACAACTCGTACGGCGTGCGGTGACCTGGGAGGGGACCGTGGGGAATGCGGTTCCACACCCAGGTCATGTATGCCATGCCCTCAAAGGCAAAGGCCTCAGGCATGGCACTGTCGGCGCACATGGCGCGAACCGCATCCTCCATGGTGCGGTTCCAACGCTCGGAGACACCGCTCTGCTGGGGGGTGGCGGGAGCAGAGAGGTTGTGAAAGACACCAAGCTCGGTGAAGGAGCGTGCCATGTCACCAAGGTACTCGCCGCCACGGTCCAAGCGAAAGGTCTGAAGGCGGTGGGGAGACTGGCGTTCGGCCATGACCAGCCAGATGCGGACCGCAATGGCTGCATAGCTCTTCTGACGCAGGCTGTAGACCCAGTGCATGCGCGTGAAGTCATCAGTTAACGTCAGGACGTAGCGACCGCCGTCTTCCTGAAACTCGACAGGGAGCGGACCCATGAGGTCGGAGTGGACAAGCTCCAGGGGCCGACGAGCCCTGGAGACAGACGCAGGATAAGTAGATCGGTGCATTTTTCCCTCAGCACAGGCCAGACAGTCGGTCGTGGGCGGCGCCTCGAAGGACGCTGGATCAAGACCAAGAGCAGGCTGAGTGCGGATCAGCCTATCGACAGCCCCCAGGTGCACATGACAAAGACGTCGATGCAGGAGGCGGTGGTGTTCGGGGGACAGAGCACCAGCGACGAAAACACGGGCAGCGGAAGAGGGAGGCAAAGGGGGTGCACTCGCAGAGCACCCAGCAATGTGATTTAGATCATCGACGACCGTCCCACTGAGGACGGTCTCCTCGGTGTTGCGCACAAAGATGCGAGCATCGGCAGCCGTGTGCGTGACACCGAGGCCCATCTTGGTGCAAGCACGGACAGACAGCAGGCTGAGTTCCAGATCAGGGACAAAAAGGACGTCGGAGATGTATACGGGACCAGCTGGCCCGGTGAACTGCACACCCCAACACCCTGGACAGGGACCTCATGGCCAGCTGCAGTGCGAACAGAGCGAACAGTGCCAACGGGATGCAAGACGACAAAGGCGTCACGACGACACGTCATGTGATGGGTGGCACCAGAGTCCACGACCCATGTGGCATCTGTGACCCGTGTACAAGGGGCAACGTGGCACTCGGCGACGGAACAAGGCGCGACAGCAGGCCGCTCGGCAGGCGACGCGGCAAGACGAGCAACCGAGCGGACATGAGACGCATGCAACCAAGACGTGTCATCGGGTCCGTCACGCGCACACGGCTGGGCATGGGGACCACCACAGACATCATCACGCAACGACACAGACAGTCCACAGGCAGTAGGACCCCTCGGCTCAGTCAACTCACTCGCACCTCCCTGAGATGAGCGCAGGGCGAGAAGCTGGTGAAGCTCGGCGATCGTCCTGTCGCGCTCGGCGAGCGCCTGGTCGCGAGGATCAGCGGAGGAGCCTGCTGTGGTGGCGAACTCCTCTGGGACGGCTGCGGTAGTGGCAGCCGAGCGGGCGGTCGCATCGGGCGCCTGGCGCATGCGCACCTCGTGCGCCTGCTGCAACCCACGGGTGATCTTGGCCCAATCCAGTGGGCGTCCTGTCAGGCGAGTGCAGTCGGGATAGCGATGGTCACCACCGCAGTTGAAACACACGAGGCGACGGCCCGTCGTGCTGCTAGAGCCGCTGCTGCTGCCGCCGCTGCTGCTGCTGCCGCCGCCGCTGCTGCTGCTGCTCCCGCCGCTGCTGCTGTGGCTGACACTGCCAGTGTTGGTGCCGCTGCTGGTCTTGCCACTGGAACCACCACCCGACGCTCTGCGACCCTTCTTCCCGTGCGCTGGAGCCGCCGTTGCTGTAGACGGAGGGGAGGACGACGCGGCGGCAACTGTAGCTGAAGCGGTGCTGCGGCGAGCGCGGTTTGCGGCGTCCATGCCTGCCACATCCAGAAAGTGGAGATTGGCCCAGTGCAGTAGGGTCCCGTCGCTCTCCATGTCGCGAAGCAGCGTCTGGTCGAAGTTGCTGAAGACACACGCGTAGTCGGGGTGGATGCCGTAGAGGATGATCTGGAGGGCGGAGTATTGCACAGGAGCATCGTCCCCAAGATCCTCGTACAACTGGATCGCCTGGCGCCAGTAGTCGGCTGCAGACTCCTGAGCAGTCTGGCAGAGGGAGTTGAAGTCGGCGAGGTGCTGGGATGTCAAAGCCAAGGTGGCGCCCTCAAACAGAGTGACGGCCAGTGCCCATGCCGCGCAAGGGTTAGCTCTTGAGCCGGTCAGCGAATCGCCAAGGAACCGACTGAAGTCCTTGGTGAAGTTCGGGGCGGCCTTCATCGGGCCGGAAGCTGCGCGGACTGCCATGTGTGTCTGAGCGGGGTCAGACGCCTGATATGGTGCGAGGTAGTAGGGGAGGACTCCCTCGCTCATGGCCCACATGCGAAAGCGTGGCTCCCAGGACTTGAAGTCGTTCCCAGTCCGGAAGACGGGCGGGTCTGACTCAAACCACTTGGGTGGCTTGACCGTCGGCAGGGCAACGGCCGAAGCCACTGCGGGGCCAGGCATCGAGGAGGCAATTCCCTTACCCAGGCGGGCCCGCAGAGCCAGCTCCTCAAAGCTCAGTGGGCGGCGAGATGAGCTCGGGCCAGCGTTGGAGCTGGAGTTGGTGCCCTGGAGGGCTGCATTGGCCTCACGCGCTCTGCGATGCGCCTCCAGGCGGATGAGGCGCGCTCGGAGCACCTCTTCCTCGCCCTCCTCGCCGGAGTCGGAGAGGTTCTCCGCGACTTCATCACCATTACCGCCGTGGGCAAGTGGTCCTCGCTCGGGTCAGTCGACGGACGCTGCTGCTGCTGCTGGGGCAGCAAGCCCCTGATCATATCCTGTAGTTCGGCCACCTGCCTCGTCAAGGTATCGCGGCTCTCCGCCTGTAGGTCCGCCAGTGCGCGCACTTGGCGCGCCAGTGTAGTCGGGCTCGGCGGCCGCTGCTGCTGCTGCTGCAGCGGTGGCTGCTGGTGTTGTGGCGGCGGCTGCTGCTGTCGCTGTTGCTGCTGCTGCTGCTGCAGTGGCTGCTGTTGCTGTAGTGGCGGCTGCTGCTGCTGCTGCTGCCGCTGTGGTGATGATGGCGGTGGTCGACGTTGACCGCTGACGGCGCTGCCCTCGGCAGCTGCGTCGGCAGCCATACTGGAGGAGGTTTGCTTCGGCATGGCAACCGGTTTCCTCCCCTGTTTTTCCTCTCCGCGGAAGTCCTCCGCGGAGTGTCTCCACGGAACCGCCCCTCCGCGGAACTTCCTCCCCGCGGAACTCCTCCGCGGAGCGTCTCCGCGGATACCTTCCGCGGTGAACTTCACCGCGGAAGCTCACCGCAGATTACCGCGGATTACCGCGGATTATCGCGGAGTACCGCAGTTTTACTGCGATTTTGCCGCCGACGACCGCGGTCAGGCCAGACACCGCGGGAGTTCCACGGTCGGGCGCGGAGTGCCGGTCGTGCCGTTTGTAGAACGCGGCGAGATGCCGCGAGTTGCTGAGGTTCCGCGGTCAGCACGTTCCGCACCCGCCGCGCAGCGCTCGCGTTCTGCAAGCGGAGGGCGCGGAGGGTGTGCCGCGGGCTTGCGACTGCGGAGCTGCGGCGAGTGGCGCCGGTGTGTTCCGAAACTGCCGCGGAGGTGCCGTGGTGGAGATGCGCGGATCNCAAGGGTCTGGGTTGGGACACGAACAGAGTGTCAGGAAACTCAAAACTGAATATAATTGCAGAGAGAAATGACAAATGACAGGTCCAGGGCATAAATACCTGCCGCGGCGCACGGCGGGTGTCGCACGCGGCAGTCCAAGAGCTGTCCTAAAACCGGCCCAAAACCACTGTTTTGGCCGCAACTCTGCGCACAGACATCCAAACGTAACACCGTCGGAACCTAGAGATTCAGAATCTCGAGCCCGACGCTACGACTGGTCACACGCACAAGTCCGGCATCGATCGGTGAACGGGCAATACAAAACATGCAAATCAGGCTCAAGAGCCAGTCCACCGAGAAAACTCCAGCGCCTGCAGAAAAACTGCAGAGCACCCGAGCAAGCACCCGGGACGTCGTGGCAACCGTCTGGCAGCTGCTAGTGGCTGGATCCACCAACCGTCAGTGCTCCGGCGCCAGCTGGACCCGTAGCTGCCACGGCTGTGGCTCATGACGGGTGGAAGCCACACATACCAACACTCCCCCTGGCTGACACAACCGTCAAGGCCACAATGGCTGAGCAAAGACAGGACAGGATGACTCGGGAAACCAAACATGGCAAGCACCAATCAAGCATGCCACAGCACAAGGTCTCCTCGTGACAATGGTGCGCACCACCAAGTGCCCGGGTCTCGACCATGCACGAACGCAATCACACACACGTGTCAAACATCATGCAAAGAGACAAAGAAACAAGGTCTCCTCGTGACTCCGGAAGAATGTCTCCGGATATCCGGGTCTCGACCACATCATGCATGGATCACACATAGCACATGGGGACAAAGGGTCTCCACATCACACCGGTGGAACTCACCAGGTGCGCGGGTCTCGACCAGCATAACCTCAATCACAACGTCATGCCACATCCAAGCAAACTCGCTGTCCTCACAAGAGTGTCAGGCCAAAGCCCACACACCAACACTCCCCCTGGGCTGTACACCTAACAGTATGGCTCCCCCATGGCCACATAACCCTGCACAGCTATAGCAACGGCGACGGCGATGATGGTGGGATGTGCATGCACATAGCCTCACTCCACGGCATCGTCATCGCTGTCGTCGTCGTCACCACTGTAGTCGCCACTGCTGTCGTCACCTGGTGCTGCGACGAGGGCACGGCTGAGGGCCCCCTCCAACTGCATCGCCTCCCGTATGTATGCCAGCTGCTGGGCTGCATGCTGCCACACGGACTGCGCTGCGTCGAGACGCGTGTGTAGTTCGTCGAGCTCTGCTGCGGCAGCCTGCTGGCCAGCTGCATCTACGGCGTGCAGGCGGTCAGTCATGGAATGAATCTGATGACGGACCTCCATCATGTGCGCATCGGCGCGAGTCACTGCCTCCTGCATCCTCGTCTCCTCGTCGCGTAGGAAGCTCTCCACGCCAACAGGCGACTCAGCTGCTACCTGATCACCAGCTGCTGGCAGGGGGTCGCCACCACTCAGCGCGTCCGCATCTGTAGCAGCTGCACAAGAAGGGGGTGGTGCTGCGGAGTCACTGGCTGCTGCTGACACACTTGACACTCGGGTGTCAGGTGGCCAGACGTCGTCATCCGTCGGTGTAAACGCCGAGCCCCTGGTGCACAACCAATCGTCCACCTGCTGCTGTGCGTCCGCCCGTCGCCAACGTGCATCCTGTAGGGACCACTCCGCCGCCTCGAGACGGGTGTGCACATCCTCCATGCACTCCTCAGCAACCTGTCGTGCAGAAGCATCTGTAGTGTACCAACGGCTGCTGGCCTCCCGAAGCTCAGTCATGAGACTCTGCACATGCGCCTCCGCTTGAGCCACCACTGCCTCCTGCCCGTCGACCGTGGAGCGTAGGCACTCGGGTATAGGAACTGTAGCCTCCAGTGTAGCTGTGTCATCAGCTGGAACCGCCATGGTGTCAGCGACATCGGTCAAGGCAACGAGGGGACGGAGGTCCGCAGCACGCTCTGCATCCTCCATGTCGCACACGTGGACGTCTGCTGTCGCCGAGAGGCCATGTCGTGCTCGTGCCGCGGCTACTGCAAATACGGCAGCGCACTGGGCCTCTACGTCTGCCTCCGACCCTGTATCAGACCACTCCACAACGGACGACTGGTCCTCATAGAGGAAGTCCGCCTCGTCCTGGCAGTCCACCACCTCCTCCTGCTGCCCAACACTATCTGCCAGAACCACCTGGGCGTCGACTGTGGGCCGAGCATCAGCATCTGTATCACCTGCTCCTCCTGCTACTGCTCCTGGCACCATGGCAGCTGTCTCCACACAAGCTAATGCTGGAGCGTGCGCATCGTCGGGCGCAGCTCCGGCATCGGCCGTCGTCACGTCATCCGCCAAAACATCGACGATCACCAACTCCATCCCCGACTCTGACTCAGCATCGGACCAGTCCTCCTCTGACGAAGAGTCTCCGTCACAGCGAATATCTCCCCCCGCTGAACTCTCCGCTAGCTGAGTCTGCTGCGTGGCGTCATCCGCCTCAANCACTCCGCCGCCTCGAGACGGGTGTGCACATCCTCCATGCACTCCTCAGCAACCTGTCGTGCAGAAGCATCTGTAGTGTACCAACGGCTGCTGGCCTCCCGAAGCTCAGTCATGAGACTCTGCACATGCGCCTCCGCTCGAGCCACCACTGCCTCCTGCCCGTCGACCGCGGAGCGTAGGCACTCGGGTATAGGAACTGTAGCCTCCAGTGTAGCTGTGTCATCAGCTGGAACCGCCATGGTGTCAGCGACATCGGTCAAGGCAACGAGGGGACGGAGGTCCGCAGCACGCTCTGCATCCTCCATGTCGCACACGTGGACGTCTGCTGTCGCCGAGAGGCCATGTCGTGCTCGTGCCGCGGCTACTGCAAATACGGCAGCGCACTGGGCCTCTACGTCTGCCTCCGACCCTGTATCAGACCACTCCACAACGGACGACTGGTCCTCATAGAGGAAGTCCGCCTCGTCCTGGCAGTCCACCACCTCCTCCTGCTGCCCAACACTATCTGCCAGAACCACCTGGGCGTCGACTGTGGGCCGAGCATCAACATCTGTATCACCTGCTCCTCCTGCTACTGCTCCTGGCACCATGGCAGCTGTCTCCACACAAGCTAATGCTGGAGCGTGCGCATCGTCGGGCGCAGCTCCGGCATCGGCCGTCGTCACGTCATCCGCCAAAACATCGACGATCACCAACTCCATCCCCGACTCTGACTCAGCATCGGACCAGTCCTCCTCTGACGAAGAGTCTCCGTCACAGCGAATATCTCCCCCCGCTGAACTCTCCGCTAGCTGAGTCTGCTGCGTGGCGTCATCCGCCTCAATCATCCTGCTCTGTAGAGCAGTCGCATCACCAATGCCGAGCTCCGCCGTGGTCATCAGCGTACAAACCATCCCCTCCACGACTGACACCTCGGCAGGAGCTGTGGGGACTCGGCAGGCCAACCCGTGGACAGGAGACGAGGGGATCTCGTCACCTGAGGCTCCTCCCACAGCCGCGTCTACTGCCAACGTGGCTGTGGTAAACCCTGTCGCGACATCGATGGCTGCCGACACACCCACTGCCTGGACGTCTGGCGACACTCCACTGGTCGCGGAACGGACGTCTGCTCCACATGTGCCGGCTGACACTGCTACTGCTACTACTGCCTCATCCACTGGTACTGCCCCTCCTGCCTCTGTGGTCTCTGCTACGTCAACTGTCGTCTCCATCTCCATGTCTGCCTCCAACGGCGCGACAGACCACTCGTCCGTCGCCGACTCCACGTCGCCCTGTCGTGAAGCACCGTCTGTAGTATCTGTCATGCACTCTCCGGTGGTCGTCGGCGGACACTCCATCCCTCCCTCGACCGACGCACCGGTAGAAGCTGCGAACGGGTGCCACACTAACCCTACAACTGGGGAGGAGGGAGTCAGCTCCGTAGTGATGTCTGCCGCAACTGTGTCTGCTGCTGCCTCCTCCACACGTCTCGCCAAACGTGCTATCCGCCGCCTCGCGTGCCGAGTCCGAGAACGACGATGGCGAGCTGAAAAGACTCCCACAGAAGCGGAGGGGTCACTGGTCGGGATGACTCCAACTGCCTCCAACACAGAGCGCAGGGTGTCAGATGTAGAGCTAAGGTCAGGAGGCGTGGCATCGTCAGGTGACGAAACTGACGGAGGTGAGGATGGCGAGAAGGAAGAAAGAGGT
>SZWC01003155.1:63672-96363 GCA_023375785.1 Penium margaritaceum | reverse complement strand
CTCCCCCTCCCTCCCCCTCCACCCCTCTTTCCCTCCCTCCTCCCCCCCTCCTCCCTCTCTCTCCCTCTCTATCTCTCGCACACTGTCTATCTGTCTCTCTCGCGTTGGCAAATAGGATCGGCTGATTGTCAGGTGGATCAGAGGCAAGGTGCGTCAAACCTGATGCAAGCTTGGGCCTGGCGGGTAGAGTGACGAAACGCTGCCACTTCGGCAGCTGCAGCTGTTGCCTGCATTTGACAATGCCAGGCTGCAGTGTGAAGCGCGCCTGTGTGGCCTGCATTGTGGCTGGCGGGTGAGGTGCGAAGTGGCAGCGCCTCGTCACCTCCTTACTCCCTGAACGGACGCAGCCCTGTTGAGCCTGGTGTGCCGCCCTTACCCTGCACTCGTTGCCCAGAGTCAGCCCCCGAGCCGGCCGCGAATCAGCCGCAAGCCAGGCGCAAGTCAACTGCGGGCAAACAATGAAACGCGTGAAGGACGACCCTCTGTCAACAGTGAGGGCTGAAGGGCCTCATCTAGCAGCGAACGGCCGTTGAGGGGGTTGATGACTCAGGCCATGGGAGGCGTCGCCGTCGACCAGCTGGACCATCTCAAAGCACGCTGTGCGAAACTTGTCCTGTAATCCTCATTTAATAAAACGGATCAAATCTTGCCGTTCGATGTTTTCAATGACCCTAGATTTCTCATTGAATTGTTCGCTGTCAATGGCGAAGGGACCGATGCTGTGCATGTGCATCACACCGCCGCGTTTCACGACAAAAGTCAATGTAGAACTTTTCGGACGCAAACGGGGGAAACGAAAATCAGGATCAAATGCTGGAAATCATACCAAACTTCCACGGACAAGGGAGACTGCCGCGTGTCTTCACCTCTTTACTTCACACACGAATATTTCCAAAGACGACACACCAACAAACGAAAAATGGTGCCAGCACAGCCAACAACAACATCCATCCTAGATTGGAAGATAAAATGTGGCCAGCGATTTGAGTCAGTGTGTTCTGAAGAAGGGTTCACAATCAAACGAGAACGGGATGGCTAACGTTCGCGATAAACAGAATGGCAAATCTTATCAGCAATGCGTGGCGCACGAGCTGCCAGTGCCACGTAGAAAACCTTTACTGAAGGTCTATTGTCAGTTAGCAGAGCTGTGCTTGAGCAGTATATTCTATTTTCTTTTTCTGATCTCAGTTGACCGACACAATCGCATTTCTTTGTCCTGAAATTAGAACTCGTCCCATCAGGACATTTCCCTTCACATTTTTCTATAACATTGGGACCGTATTGCATGATAAATAATTATAAGGTGTGTGAATAAGCACATGATGAAACATAGCAGGATTCATCCACAAAACACAGATCCGTAAGGAACACGAAATCCCACGCATTGAAAGTTTGAAATATGTGCTCATTGATTACTAAAATTAAAAATTAGTAATATTATATCATGTATAACCATTTATTTATTCAATTTTACATATTTATCCAATAAGAAAACAAAAAATCGATTTCGTTACTGTTGGCAATAAACAAATTATTAGTCGTTCTTCTATGATAACCTTGAGGGTCATTATATTTTTCTTTTTCTCTTCAGTTGATATATGGCTTGCGGTTCTATGTTACTCCCTCCTTATCGTGTGCACACTATCAAGGTTGGGCTAAACTACCTTGTTTCACGGTTTAAGTGGCAAACTGGTTTGTCTCCATTTTTATGAGTAGTAGTAAATCATCTTCGAGGAGGCAGTGTAAATTATACCCGAACTTGGTATGCATTTAGTCAATGGGGTAGCCTGGAAACGAAGGTTTGGCGCAAAGGACGAGCCCCTTCATGTGCTCAGCGAATTTCAGGAATTTCAACATCGTTATAATGACTACGCCTAACACTCTCGTCCTTGGGAGTGAAACAATCTATAATTGTGGTGGATGATACAAAGAGACGATTATTTCTTGCACGTCAATGTCCACGGGATACAAGGCATTACTGTTGGTGTAGACGAAGGTGGTCAAAATCCTCGTGTCGGCACCACCTGAGAAGATTCTAGGAAGCTTCCTGGCACGGCCACTGACTGGGCGTCGGCGCTCAGTCAGCTCGCGGCGTCAACACATGTCGGACGCGAAACGGCAAGGGTTTGGCTAAATGACACGGCATAGTGTCAAATGTGTTGGTTTTTGCGCATCCTTCAGTATGCTCGGTCCCGTCGGCGATGTCTCCGGTGTCCGGACGGGCTCCGAACAGGTGTTGCCTGTCCGTGGGGTAGGCGTCGTTCGTTTCCGTGGTTCGGCCGGTGACGTCTTCCTGACCGATGTTCTCTTCGTTCCTGGTCTCGAGCTCAGCCTCCTGTACGTGACTGCCCTTGACCGCATGAGCATGGACGTTGTGCACTCATGTGGTGTCGGCACTGTGTCGTTGCGTTCGTCGGGTCTTTTCGTACTGCACGCCACCGCATGTGGCAACTTGTGGCACGTTCCCCGCCTCTCGTCCTCCCCTCCCGTCTCCTCCCCGTCGGCTGCGACCGGTCATGTGTTCGTTACCAGCACGCTTTCTCCTCAGCACACCCGCCTCTTGCACCGCCGCCTTCCCACGTCCACTCTGCCGCAGTAGAGAGCATGCTCCGCACCCAGCCGGCCAAGGGCCTTGATTCGGAGACCTTCCCTCTCCCATGCCCCATTGAGTGTATTGACCGCGCTCAGGGGAAGATGCACCAGTCCACGTACCCCCTATCTTCCTCACGGGCGTCCGCCCCCCTTGACCTTGTCCACTCGGACGTCATGGGCCCTCTCCCCACCGAGTCCGTCGGTGAGCATGGCCGCTATGTCCTCACTCTGACGGACGACTACTCTAGCTACCGTTGGGTCTTCTGCCTTCGGCAGAAGAGCGATGTCGCCCGAACCATTCAGGACTGGCTTGTCCTCGCGGAGCGCGAGTGTGGCCGCCCCCTTTGTCGCTTTCGCTCCGATCGCGGTGGCGAGTACCTGGGTGAGGCCACGACCTTTCTCGCCTCCCGCAGTATCCGCCATGAGACGTCTGCGCCCTACACACCCGCCTAGAACGGCGTCTCCGAGCAGTGGAACCGTACCATGGCCGACGCCGTCCGCACCACGCGTGTCGAGTCCGGTCTCTCCGATGGCCTCTACTTTGAGGCCATGGCCTACATGACCTGGGTCTGGAACCGGGTTCCCCACGGTCCCCTTCCCCGCCAGTCCACGCCTTATCAGCACTGGTGCGGTCGGCGTGCTGACCTCTGCCCGGCTCGCGTCTGGGGCTGCGTAGCCGTTGTGTGGCTACCCGCCCCACAGCAGGGTGGCAAGCTCGCCCCCCGCGGACGCCCCTGCACTTTTCTCGGCGTGTCTCGTCAGTCCAAGGCCTGGCGCTTCTGGGACCCATCCCGACACTGCATCATCGAGTCCCGCGATGCCCTCTTTTTTTAGGACCTGTTTCCCCGCGCCCTCATCCGCTCCGGCTCGTCCGTGTCCCTCCCGTCGCGTGGGGGAGTGGTGAGTCCGTCCTCCGTCCTGTCGCTTCCGGGTGACACATCACTCCGTCCCTCTGAGCCGGTAGCCCCGGTCGCGGCCGCTGGCCCCTCCGAGCCAGCTGCCCCAGTCGCGTCTACTGGCCCCTCCGGGCCGGCAGCCCCATTCGCGTCTGTTGGCCCAAACGGGCCAGCAGCCCCAGTCGCGTCCGCTGGCCACTCCGAGCCAGCTGCCCCAGTGGCGTCTACTGGCCTCTCCGGGCCGGCAGCCCCAGTCGCGTCCGATGGCCCATCCGGGCCGGTAGCCCCAGTCGCTTCCGATGGCCCCTCCGAGCCGACGGCTCCAGTCGCGTCCGCTGGCCCCTCCGGGCCGGCAGTCCTAGTCGCATCCACTCGCCCCTCCGGGCCAGCAGCCCCAGTCGCATCCGCTCGCCCCTCCGGGCCAGCAGCCCCAGTCGCGTCCACTCGCCCCTCTGGGCCGGCAGCCCCAGCTGTGTCCGCTGGCCCCTCTGGCCCAGTAGCGCCTATGGCGTCTACTGGCTCCTCCGGAACAGTAGCACCGTCCGCCTCCGTCGGCCCGTAGGACTCAGCACCATCTTCTGCCCGACCGCGCAACTCACGTGGCCCAGGCGGCAGCCTCCGACCTCGGCCGAAAGTGAGCGTGCAGACCGTCGCTCCCCGTCCCGTGGCGCATCGACCCCTTGTGGCTCCACGTGTCTCCTCCACTCCCACGGTCGTGAGTGGGGACCCTGGCACAAAGGCTCTCGGCCTGACCACTTCTGCCATCATCGCAGACCTTCACCCGGGCTCTGCATTGGGGTACGCCATGCTTCATCGAGAGCATCGGCATGCTGTTGTGGCTGCACTCGCACGCATCCCACCTGGGGCTCGTGATGCACACGCCCTCTCAGTCCGGTCCACAGCGCGCCCAGAGGACCCTTCCATCCCACGCGAGGCTCGAGCCTCCCCTAAGGCCGCACATCGGGATGCTGCCTGTGCCGAGGAGCTCGTTGCTATCCAGCAGGACCACGTGTATGACCTCGTCGACCTCCCTCCAGGTCGGAAGGCCATTGGTGCCAAGTGGGTCTTTCGGCGTAAGTGGAAGCCTGACGGATCCTTGGACAAGTACAAGGCCCGTCTCACAGCAAAGGGGTTTTCTCAGGTCCCTGGGATCGATTACGACCAGATCTTCGCCCCAGTTGGCCGGTTCTCCACTAGCCGGGCACTGTTCAGCCTGGTTGCCCAGCACGGGTGGGAGCTGCATCAGATGGAGGTGAGCAACGCATTCCTCCATGGCTCACTGGAGGGTGAGGAGCTCTAGATGACGCAGCCCCCAGGCTTTGACGACGGCATTGGGAGAGTTTGGCGGCCGCGGAAGGCCCTCTATGGCCTGAAGCAGTTGCCTCGGTGCTGGAACCAGGAAATCAGCAGTACGCTTCTCCGTGGCGGCCTCCAGCGCAGCACCGCTGACCCCGCACTGTTCGTCAGCCCACGAGGTCAAACCTTCGCCGCGGTTCTGGTCTACATTGACGATCTCCTCATTGCATCGCCAGACGCGACAGCCATCCAGCATGTCAAGGACCTACTGCACGCCGCCTACTAGATGAAGGATCTCGGGTCTGCCCGAGTCTTCCTGGGAATGGAACTCGAGCATGATCGCTCCTAGGGCATCTTGCACGTCCACCAGGTTGCCTATGTGCAGGCCCTGTCCACTCGCTTCGCCGAGGACTTGCCCCTCGTGCCTAACGCATCCTCACCCATGTCACCCAATGGCCAGGTGAAGTTGAAGAGTCATGACCCAGCTGTTGTGGGGGAGCCAATTGATGTGACCACGTATCTGCGGGTCATCGGGTCACTGATGTTCCTGGCGACGACGACGCGTCCAGACATCGCGTTCGCTGTTAACCTCCTGGCCCAGTTCTCTCAGGAGCCGCATCACCTCCACTTTGAGGCCGCGATCCGAGTACTGCGCTGTGTCGTCTCGACCCCTCGGCGAGGCCTCATGTTCCGCCGTCAGCCGTCCGTCGTCGTAGTGGGTTACACCGACAGTGACTGGGCCGGCAGTCCAGACGGTCAGAGTCGCACTGGTTGGATCTTTCTGGTCGAGGGAACAACTGTGTCCTGGCGTAGTGGCAAACAGGGGTGCATTGCACGCAGCACTGCTGAGGCTGAGTACGTGGCCCTTGGCTCAGGCGCGTGTGAGAGTGTGTGGTTACGTAGTCTGCTGTTCGAGTTGCGTCAGTCTGTCACATCCATCGCCTCGCATTGTGACAATGAGAGTGCCATGGCCATCGCGGACAATGACGGTGTGCATCACACACGCACAAAGCACATCAATGTTGAGTATCACTATGTACGTTCGTTGTTGCATGACGGCAGCATCAGCATCGTATGGGTTGAGACAGCACGACAGCTGGCTGACTTCCTGACCAAGGCACTGAAGAGGGACTCATTCAAGAAGGCTGAGTTCAGTCGGCGTACGTCCGTGAGTCGTCCTCTTTGTCTCTGTCTGCGTCCCTGCGTACCTTGGGGGAGTCTGGATGTTGATCGTCTCTCTGCCCGCCCATGTACACTATGCCTGTGAGTCATGGGGGAGTGTTGGTTTTTGCGCATCCCTCATTGTGCTCTGTTGTGTCCTCCCGCCTTGTGTACATCAGCGTGCATATGACTGACGGCGAGACTCGAAGCTGACTGAGCGTCATCCGGTGGAGTCGACGCACGCGGAGGTCTACTCGCAGTTCACTGGAGCCTCCTCTCTCCGGCGACGTGCTCAGCTCCATCGGTAGACCTCCTCGGCAGTCGTGCCGCCGGCGGTCACCGCCACCGCAAAGTGCTGTCTGCATGCGTCCAGCGCGTCCCGTCGCGTCTGCGTCGGCATGCTCTGCCTAGGGTCCCTGTTGCGTGCTGCATGGTCCTGTTCGGCGTCACAGACCACCGTAGGCACTGCCTGGGTTCGGGCAGCCATAACTCTTTGCTACTATTTTTCTAGATGATTCTGACCGCACGAATGCGTTCGCAACGTCGGTATTATGGTATGGTCCAGTTTTCAGGCAAAACGGACGACGCCCGGGTTTTGGGCTGTCGGGCGTCTGGCAGGGCTCACCGAGAAAACCCTGTCTGCCAGAAAATAGGTCCACGGCTATTTTCTGATTGGCTGGTTAGTTGAGTAACAACTTCTACACTAGTGGGGGGGGCGCCTAGAACTTGGAGGGGTCTCCCATTGTTGTTCAATCTTCATTCCTAATCAGTTACTATCAGTTTTTAGCTGCTTTCTGGCGCTAACTCTGGCGCGCGCGTTTCTGAGTAACAAACCCAGAGCTTCCAGACTTAGACTCTAGTGTAGCAGACTGAGGGGGCAGCTGACTTAAGCAACGAGCGTGGAAGCCCGCACGCTGCATCAACAACGTTGCTGCCCCAACCTGCTGCATAGATTTTCCATTTAAATGTGCTTCCATTCGTAAACACATGCAGAGAGAAATGACAACTGAGCAACAATCGGCCTAAATATTGTAGTATTCTTTAATTTTGTTATTAATTGTTTTTTGTGTGAAATGTGCCTTTTTAGGTTACGGGTTCAAAATTATTTGCCTTTTCACGAAAAACGCGAAAATAATTCGTCCAGGCCAATCCGTGCTGCTCAACACCCATGCGGACCAAAAACGATCGGCATCGTGCGGCATCCACCCTTGACAGCGTAGCACAAAATCAAAATTCTCACTTGTCTTTCTCCAGACAAAGGCAGACAAGCAAGATTCGTGTAGGAATTCGATAGGCCAGTAGTCTTCACAGGGCACGGAGTCGCACCAGTTGCTCTCGACTAGCAAAACCCCCAAAAACAGAGCACTACCAAACAAAATTCAAGTTGCAACCCAGGGTACTCTCGTAGTAACTATGAAACGGGATAATAATGCAAATTCAAGTGTGAACCTAAGTTACACCCCTAAAAGTATTTTGGACAACGAAATCACGGAACACTACGGTAGTTGCCGGCCGCCTAGAGTCGCTAGGGGCGGCGGTATTTTCGTACCTGCTCAAACTGGCCTAAAACCACAGTGTTGCCCGTAACTGACTACTCTGGTGTCAAAATCACCCGTTGTCTGCACCGGAACGTGTAGAACGATGAGCTGTACGCAACGCACCCACCCAAGGTGAGTTTGCATCATCCTGACACGAATAGCAAGCAAAACAAGGAAATCAGCCAAATGGTCTGTCCACCAAGAAAACTATAGAGCACTCTGAACTGCACTAAGAGCACCCATAAATGTACGAGTTCAGTACCGAGATGCCAACGCGTGCTTTCCACAACAGGGAGTACACACAAAGTTGCAGGTCTCCTCGTCGCACCGGTACAGGCTATCGGGTGCGTGGGTCTCGACCACCGAGAAAACTCCACCAATGGCAGACCAGCCAGTCATGCTATAGAGACGCATCATCTGTGTCACACCTGTCGTGTCGTAACTGCTGGATAAGTCCCTGGACGGTCCGGAGTCCTGTTGGGTCTTGACGATCTCCAATGCGGACGTCGCTCACCATCAGCTCCGGGTGCACCCGTAGCTGCCATGGCCATGGCTCGTGACGGGTGGAAGCCACGCACACCAACACCCCCCTGGCTGACACATCTGTCCACACCACAATGGCTGAGCAAAGGCAGAACAGGATGGCTTGGGAAACCAATCATGGCGAGCACCGATCGAGCATACTACAGCACAGGGTGTCCTCGTGACAATGGTGCATCCCACCAAGTGCCCAGGTCTCGACCATGTAAGAAATCAATCACACACCTACATGTCAAACATCATGGAAGAGAGACAGATAAACAAGGTCTCCTCGCGACTCCGGAAAATGTCTCCGGGTGTCCGGGTCTCGACCGCATCATGCATGGACAATACATAACACATGTAGGCAATGGGTCTCCACGTCACACTGGTAGAACTCACCAGGTACACGGGTCTCAACCAGCATAACCTCGACCCTAGCATCGTGCCGCACACAAAGTAACCTCGCTGTCCCCAAAAGAGTGTCAGGCCAAAGCCCACACACCAACACCACCTGTATGCAATGTATACGAGCTCCATCGTGGGGTCGTATAACGCTGCTAACTAGGCTGTGCATAACTGCACACGTGTCCTCCTTCCTCCGTGGAACCCCCTCTTTTGTCTTGCTTACTACGGATCCAAATGAACAATGTTGTGCTCAATTACGAGTCTCCTACTGATTTCTCTGGCAGAGCAAAAAAAAATCACCTCAATCTCCCGTACTTGCGAGGTTGGGCCTCCAGGCATGGATCCTTGTCCCAATCATGAAAACATGAGCTAAAACATGCATTCTCATGGTTGTGATACTTTCCACTCTCCCAATATATTGTGAGCTTATCTCTGAACTCAAATTAGATCTCACATTCATTGACCTTCTAACCTGGTTGGGGATGACAAGTCACCCCTCCCTCTTTTTATACCAGATCTTACAATCATCAGTGCCATAATCAAGGGACATCTCACCGAACGGCTTGGGGTTGGACACATGAAAAGTGTTGGAAGCTTCTGGACAACTCACCCCGTATGAGTAACATGGTATGCCTAACGATGCCCAAGCTTGTGATTCATTGCATGAACAGGGTGGGGGTGTGTCCTGGATTCTCCTTTTAACGCGTGGGGGTATGGGACCTCCAATGCATGGATCGTATAACCACCATGAAATCATTGCGCTATTACAGATCCATCGAAAGAGGAGGTGATCCACTGAGCTCAACACGTCAGCGTCGTATGCACACGCTTTGAGGTGGCAGTTTATCTAGTTGGTATATGATTCTTCAGTCAGATTATCTACAAATGGATTCTCTTTGGTTACAAATATTTCTCGTCGTTTTCCGCTCGGTGTCCAACTTTTGTCAGTTGGGTCTGCAGTGTTGCATTTGTTGGCCACCTGTTGTTCCGTCCACTTGTGGTATTCAGCCAAAACATGATGCTCACTCCCTGCGTGTATGAATAAAGCATTAAGGCATGCGTAACACCCACACATACTTCTTATTGAGTGCCATATGCTGCATATGAAAACTTCGCGTGGGAAACCATGCACATACAAATGGCACGGAGTATACGACACGCATACCCATGAGTGTTAAAAAACCCAACGCGTCCAAGAAAACCAAATCGCACCGTGTAAACGTTGTATGTCATGTAATGTCAACAAACGGTGTGGTTTTAAGTAGAAAGACCAAAGTGATCATGTTGATCACCTTCTTAACACCATGTAATAGAATCGTCTAGGATGACAAATGTAAACATACCCTGCACAATGAATCACATTGAAGTATGCAACGGACGTGATTCCATTTCCTGCACAAAAAACCATCGTTGATTCGCAAAATGGAGTCCTGAGCTTGTTTGAGGAATTTTCTCTTCCACTCATTGCTTGGGCCAATCGTCATCAACAACATTTGAAGGGGGGCTTGACTATTTTGTGTCTTTAGAGGCCCAATTATATTTTTCGCCTTGCCCCGCCTGACTAGGTCCCAAACAGGGGAGTATTACCTCGCAGTCATGAGCTTGCATGAGTATACCAATTTCAAAACTTGACGCTCTTCACTAATGTACTTCGATATTATTCTTATCATTGTTAGGCTGAAATTTTTGAGTGAGAAACATGCTGACAATTTTGCACCAACATTTCTCTCTTGCTAGCATCTCTCTTCCCCTCTCCCGTTGTCTTGTTGACCTTGTGAGGCAATAATGAGTGGGTGGGTTGAGGCCATCAGCCTCCACCCTCAAGGTCTCACGACCTCCAAGCCACCAATCGAGTGACGAGTTCAATTGTCGTCCAACCGGTGCCAGGCCGATGGCCAACCGGTCACCTAATCGTCTGTCGGCCATCTAGCCGAGCGGTTGCCAACTGGCTAGTGACAAGCCCTTGCTTTTTCACGGAGGGAGGGCCGAATTGTTCCTCTCGCCACATTCCTCCCCGCTTACTATGAATCGTCTCGGTTCACGAGGAACAAGTAGACGTGCTAGATAGCTAGTCGTGAACTTCGAGTATGTGAATATCTAAATTTACCAACCACACATGAATGCGTGCATGATACTTGGGAACTAAGCTACAACTTGTCATTCAACAAAGGTAGTAGCCCTCCCCTTCAGGCTGGATTGTCCTCACGACAGCTATCCACGAAGCCCATAACCTCCTATATTTGATTTTCATGAATGCCACTCAGTGATAATGTTCCTCATTATATTGAAATCCAGATGGTTCCCCTACTAATTGTGGATCTATGCAAGCAGCTACCTCACTCCAGTACCACTTTAAGCCCAAATGGGCAAGCGACACATAAACTTCTAAGAGTCATGTTCAAGTCCACAGCCGATCCAATGAACGAGAGTTTTCATTGCATCACGCATCCAAAGTATACGCTCATAGTCCTAGAGTGAGTAAATCACATTTTATAGGCCACAAGAAGCAAAAACGGATTGTGGTGGTTGAACAGGCTCCTTTGCCATGTGTGGAGGCAATAGCTCACATGACAAACACCAAATATCTTCACACTCGAAAGGGAGCAGCAATTTGTATTCCGTTGGCTCAAATGATGGGGAATGACCCAGTCCACTTTGGTAGACATTTGCATCCTTGGCGACTTCCACTAAAGGTCTTTAGTACTCAGGAACACCTTGTCGCTGCTGTAAAACGAGATCACAGGGTGACTTTTGTCAGCATACGCCTTCCACCGTTGCCAAGCCACACAATGGTGACCCTTCGCATCCTATAACAATTTGTCCATGTGCTTTTCAAAGACTTGAGCCTCTTGTTCCATACTCCCACTCTGTATTACCAATGGTTAGATCTCTCCTTCTATACCCCCTCTCGTTACCGGTGGTGAGGGCACACTGGATGCTGACCACACTTCAACACGAACGATGTGAAATGCGTGGACTTTTTCTTTGCATAATTCACCAAAAGATCGTGTTGCTAGTTAATTGTAGCAATCATTCATTACGCGCTCCACATACATACGGGCATTTGTTCCAGAGTTCGATTCATGCGCTGCATTTGTCCGTCGATTTGAGGGTAACATACCGTCGACATCTGAGACTCGCTACCAAATTTGTGCATCATGTGCCATAATTTACTAACAAATTTTCTATCTAAATTGGAGATAAAACATCACGGTAAGCCAGAGTACTTTAATACATCCTCCGAGTGTGAACGACAAATCTCCTTTGTGTTTACGTCAATCGTTACAACAATTAAATGTCCGATCTTCATGAGAATGTCCATTACTGCGAGTATTGCATCATGGCCGGGGGGCAAACATTATAAAGAAATGGATCGCATCCCACAGAATACTAACATACATCAGAACTTCATCCTGGCGAGCAATAGTGGTCCAAGAGTTCCTCTCCCATCTTTTGAGGTCCCACACGACCTGCCACCAGCGGGTCGGGGAATTGGGAGATAACCGAGCATGATTTGTTCTCTACATTGGTGTATTCCCACGGACTCCACCAGTCTGTACTTGTTGATATTATGAGAGTATTAAAACCAAGGATTTCACATAGTATCCTCTACAAATTGTACATGTCATTCCATTATTGTGATTATTCTATCAAGGTGGTTGTCCTATAGTTACGGGGGGTCCAGTATTTGCATTGCATGTGTTGCAGTGGCTATAAAAAACCCACTGACCTTGGTGTTTCTTTCAACATCCACATGCTGCTGGCTTTGTGGACTGACCAAGTTGATGCAGCCTGGATAATGTTTCCACCTAAACGAAGATTGGCTCATGTACTCACACCAACACACTTGTCATCTTGAAAGACTTGGTTGCATTAGGAAAAACACTAATGCGTTGTGATCGGTCACAACTGTTATGCTCCCTTCAACATCCCTGGCATAACAACGCTACATCTTGAAAGCATGTACCACAACAAGGAGCTCCCTATTACTACTTGTGTATTATATCTTTACGGGAATGAGCTTCCGGTTGTCATAGGCAACGTGATGATACTTGTGCATAAGGATTACTTTGAGTAGTGCCACCATTGTATTACATCGTACCTCCCATGGTTGGGATGGATTTGAATGCACTAAGATGGGTGCTGTGGACTTGATCTTAAGAAAAGTGTTATTGTAGCCATCTTTCCATTGCCAACGCACTTCCTTTTTGGGTGAGTTTGTGTAACGGAGGTACCATGGAAAAATACATTTGTATAGACCATCCAAAGTAGTTTGCAAAGCCAAGAAAAAACCTAATCTATCCAATATTATTTGACACAACCAATGAGCTACATCTCGGTCCTTTTGTAGGCTAACATGAATACCATCCTTGTCGACAACGTTTTCAAGGTATCTGAGCTCGTCTTGTGCAAACTTGTACTTGGTCGCCTTCTCAGAAAAGTTTTGCTTCGCGAGGGTTGTAAGGACTTTGCACAAATTTTCTAGGTACTATTCCATTGGTTTGGAGAAACCTAGGATGCGGTATAGGTAAACCAAGACAACCCAATCGAGGTCCTTGGTGAATATGGATTCTCTTTCCTTGGAATGTTACTGGGATTTTTGTTAGCTTAACGCTCAAAACTCAAAGCAAATTGTTTTTTATATATATCCAAGACAATGTTTTGAAGGAACCACCATTTGAGGTATCTGTATGATGGTACCCTTCAGAAAAATCCAAGAAAAAGTAAACCTTTTCTCCTTCGTATCAGTGAACTAGGTCCTCAAACTTTGGCAATGGAAATTGACCTTTCACCATCATCTTATTCACCGCCTGGTATTCTATGTATTTATGTAAAGCACCATACTTTTCGTTAAGAAAAGAAATAACCACATCTTATGGTGAGCTACTTGAGTTGGCGTTTGGCTTCTCACCATGCTACTGGACTAAGGTAATGCATGGGTCTATACGGAGGAGTCACCTCTTGTTGCAATCAAATCATGTTCTCCATGTGTCGGTTTGGTGGAAGGCTAGTTGATGGATCTTAGAACACTTCCAAAACTCTGCCTGCAGAAATTTGACCTCTCATGGCGTGTCTTCCTTTAGTTCATTCTCCACATTTTGTGGCTAAGCCAAGAAGTATCAACAACCCTGCCAAATGCATTTCTCTCGTATCATCGAAAAAAAGATGTCATGTAATGTAGGATGGGACTGTGATAAATCCATACTCAAGATCAACATCAAATAATGTTGTCCCTTTCCGAGGATCAAGCACTTTCATTCAAAGAACATTAGTGTCTTGTTTTTACAAAGTCGAGGATTGCCTGGAACCACATCAAACACATTGAGAATTTTCAACACGATGCTTTGTGTATATCCTTTAATCCGATTTTTGCTTTGAAGGTACCAATCACGGTTACCACATGATAGTCACCAACATTAACTACTCCGTCTTGTGGCTCGTACTTTGAGTCTGCTTGTCGTATATTGCCAAGGCTAAGGAAGGAGTCATCTCCATAGGTGGCATCCAGCACGTTCACATGGGAAAGAGCCAAGCATTCATTTAAATGTATCAACATATTGTCTATACTTTTCAAACTGAAAAGTATCAATGACGGCTTGTGGTAAACACATAATCGATATGGCAGATGCTGTAACTTCGAAGATTCACTCCCAAAGTCGACATCTTGTGGCTACGTGAAAATTAAACAAGTATTATTGAATCATTTATTTTGATTGGTTCAAAATTACTAACCAAAGATACCGTGAATGCGATTGAGCTCATTGCTTAAAGGACACTTCTTTCAATCACTATGTCATACGATCCTTGCTCGATTGTTGGTCTTTTTACCATTGAGGAAGCTCGATAATGCGTCTCATCCAAAGAAGTACTTGAAGGTTTCGGTCCCATCTCCCTCGGTGAAGCCTTCTGCTTCCACCATGAATACGGTGGACTTGTTCAAGTAGACCTCGAGCAAGCTACCTTTATACTTGAAGTCCTTGATCTTATGGACGACGAGTTACGCGCCTTTACACTGAGTGCACTTTGTGCAGAAGATTGTGTAGAAAGCTTCCCACTTCATGTGTGGTCGTTACACATCCCTCTCCTTGGCCAGGTACTTCAAGAGCTTCTCTTCAAGTCGCACCGTGGCAAGGCCACCCCTCAGGCCGAGTTGAGTTTTGTGAATGTGCAAAACGTGCCCCGTGAAATTTCTCCAGTCAATAAGATTCAAATCCTTTGAAATATATTTACACTATGGAGGAAGGACGTGTTCATGATTGGCCGTGATGTCGTAAAGGTAGGTAAGACCTTGCTTCCAATAATAGTGGTACCAATACCTGCATCGAGCTCCTGCCACTATTGCATCCGTATATGGATCACGCTCTCCAATACTTTGTCGAGGTCGTTGCATTAGTTTGTTACCTCGTGAGAGGCCATTAATCACGATTGAGGTTTGTGATGATTTTTGTGGACTTGACCATATGTTAATGAACGTAAACTTCACCTCTCATGTTAACAAAGCCTCAGCGATTGTCTAAAAGGCCTCAAACTAAGTGTGCATTGTTGGCCACTGAGGAAGGGTACGGTTTGGGCATACACCTGTGAGGAGATTCACCGTTCCAAGAAAGTTGTTGTCCGTGACTATGCTCAAGATGACGTGGAAATGTCCCATCGTTACCACGTTGTAAGAAGGTGGGTCCATCTCATGTCATCTTGGTGGTGTGGCACCTCCATAATCAGTGCATCTGGTTATTTGTTTCCCCGTCTCGATAGTTGCATTAACAAGCTTCTGTCACACGACATTACCTTCCTTCACCGTGACAATGTCCAACTCGTGTTCACGAGAACTCCCCATGTGGCTACTGTTCGAAGCCTTGCTCATATGGATAGATTTTTGCAATTGTGCAAGCGTGTTGTCCTCGTGTAATCAACAAGAGCTCACCACGCAATGATAGCGTTTATTGCAATTCTCTTTGCGGACACTTTTACCAACATCCTATAGCACATCCTCTATCGCGTGGGAGGCATCCACGTGCATGTCCATGTAATCATTCACACATTTTTTGGCTTCCACGTACTTCTTGGTTTATCCGCGTTTGGTACCATCCTTCGACAACGCGGTTTCTTCCACGATCGTCACAATCACGCAGTATAGTATGTATTTTCTATGTTGCCAAGGTGTGCACAAGAACATAGATTTAAGGTAACTTTATGAGCCACAACTCATTGCACTAGGCAGCCTATAGAGCCTAGTAGAAGTATAAACAAATGGAAAAAACGAAGGAAGTACAAGACTGAGACCATTCAAATAGTGAGAAGGAGGAGGAATGGCCTCCCCTTTACATATCTTGGTGGGTTTTTTGCTTCCTTGACTGCCTCTTCCTTGTGCCCATGGCAATATGGAGACCTCAAAAACTCACTCACGCCACCCCCTTCCTTCGTCTTAGCTGCATCTCATTCATCGAGACATCTTTGTTGCAGGGAAATTCCTTGTTCCAATTTTATGTCCAAGGAGGTCGAAAGGAGGTTAGAGAAAAGGAGAAAGAGGGTAGTCTGTAGGTGGGACCTTCTCACTCCATTCCACAACTCTTCCAATAACAGCACAAGAAAGGGGAGATTCTAGGTGAAAGGGCAAAAACTATGATGAGCTTGTTATGAGCTTTCCAACACAATCTACCATAACTAAGATGGTTGTCTTTGAAGGCTGTATCCCCCTTTGAAATTTCTATTGTTTTTGTAGCTTTCGGCGGCGTTTTGCCTATTTTATAGTCACTGGAACTATTGCAGAGTTGATCTTGGGTGTCATCCTGCTCTGACAACAAACTATAACTGATGAAATTTTGGCTCCTACATATGATTCATCGTCGGTATTTTAAGAATGGCATCCAGAGATTGTTGGAGGGGTCTTTCCCTCCGCCACTTTGGAAGCTACCATAATCAACGACTCGTACAGGGAGACAATAAGTTGTGAAAAGTTTCATCTTCCCAAATCATCTTTTGCTTTGTCAACTCTAGCTGATCACCATATATTTTCTGGTTGGTGCATCACTTGGTATCAGACTGCAACTGTGCTAACGGAGAAACCAATGGCTTCATTTGTACAACATACCTCCTACCCTCTATTGTAACCTCTCAAAAGTCTTTTGTGTACCTCCTCCTTCCAAAGAATTACAAACCTGGCAACGATGGTCGTGAAACAAGCCAGCACACCTAGCAATGAGTACCGGTAACCTGGCAATGAATTAAACATTTGAGGGACATAAACATGTATTTTATGAGGCTCTCCAAGTGGCATCTACAGTACTGCCGACCGGTTTCATGGAGGACGGTGTGTGATGAACAAATATGTTGGCCAGAACCTGTGACAACCACCTAGGCTTGGCAAATATTTCATCTCTATCGCTTCTCGTTGAAATGATACATGCCGCAATGGGAGGAGGCACGTGAAACTAGCTCACGCTGATGAAAACTTGTAGTACAAAACATCAAGATTCAAGCACTTCAAAACCATCTCTTCTACCTTCTCACTGTATTGGTGGCTGCGCTATACAATTCGCAAGTACAGGAAGAAGTGCTTACCAAGAGAAAACCTATTTATGATGTGAATCTAAATTTGAACACTCAATTTTTAGGTCTTTCATCCTGAAATTCCCACAGGACTTATGGTTTCAATGTGGTCAGAAAGAACATAGACAAATTTGGAGGTATAATTCGATGTAGCTAAGGTGAAAAAATGGAAAGAAGGTTGACCTACGGCCTTGCTTTAACATGGCGTTTCATCGATTTGGTAACCTCATTGAAAGGACATCCAATAGGAGGAGACCGGTGGAGCTATATAAACAGCCCACGCAACTGTACTAATATCATCCATTGCTAGCGCCTACCTCTCGAGTATATCAATCTGAAGTGGAATTTTTTGTTGACCACCAAAGAGATCGGATGTCCTTGAATGGGATCTTGTGTATACGCTAAAAAAAAAAAACAATAAGTCCAAAGCACGGTAAAGCTCCAAAACAATTTCACCAGTCTAGCGTGACAAACTATACTTCCACTTTCCAATTTTTATCACAAGCAGTAACATCACCCTTGACAAGCCGATTTCCCACCACAACAAGTACTTGAAGCGCGCCACGTGGCAAATAGTGGCAGCACTCAACATCCAGGATTCAAATATGATCATAGTAGTTTGTTGTCATACTAAGTGCCCACTACAAGGCTCTGATGCACAAGCCAAAAAGTTGGCAACCTCAAGGAAGTTGTAGTTTGCGTTGACCTCCATTAGGATGGACATTGATGCAACCAATAAAAAACACTGGCTATTGTGGTGGTGTTGCCAGAACCAGTCCACATATTGTAAGACTGCTGGAAATGGCATCAATAGGCCAAACATAGGAGGGGGGTTACAATGAGATTTGAAGGGTATTGGAAAAAGAAAATGGTTGGAGTAGATGGAAAAGCTCCCGTCTGGTGGGAAAAATCTACAACGAATCATTGCCCGTGTGAACGGCTTAAAATGGCATAGGTGAGGCTTTCCAACATGGCAAAGGTGCACAGCATGCATGCACACAACCATCTGGTGACACAATCACGGGTGTAATTGAGTGGCTACAAAAGTAGCAAAACAGTGCAGGCATTACTGGATGGGGGGGGGGGGGGGGCTTGTAGTTTTATGAACAAGTAGATGGATTGAAGATCAAATGAGGTCTGAGGTTTGAGGATCAAATGAGGGGTGTTTGAATGAGAATTTACTGACGGAAGCCTGGAATATCATCAATCCCATAAATCTCCCCGATCGCAAATAAAGAACTCATGATGTCAAGGACATGCCCAATGAGCAACCAGGAATTCATTCACATACACACACTTGTGCCAGCGCAGTATGCAAGAGGATTTGAGCAACATTACAATCGATGTGAGCATCAATGGCAGATAATGGCACCTACCTCACATTGCGAAATCCATGATACGATGGTGGATAGAAGGAGTAGCAGACGAGGAGGCCAAAGATGAGTTTCCTAGATCCATAATAAAGTTGTGCACAACATCCATCCCACTTGACGTACCCAAACAGTGTCTTTGATGAGGAGCTCACTAGACCATGTTGAACCCGCCAAGAAGGACATAACTGCAATATCTTGTGCAACAGATACATCGGTCTTCTCAACGTCTAGACTGGTGGAAATTGCATGCATACTATATGAATGTACACCGGTTGTCAAAGAGTTAAAATGGGTTCTCCCAAAAAAAAAATCTTGGGAGTTACCTCTGCAGTGGGGTGTTCTACACCAGATTGAGCCAAGGCCTCAAAGTAGACCGACAGTGAAAATGACTATTGTATGAGCGAGCACAATCTGACCGAGCTGAAATGGTAGCTGGACGAGATATCGAGGCGGGATATGGATCGCCAATCCATGTCACCATCTGCAACCCTGGTGTTTCTTGTCAAGAATGAGACCGGAGAAATTCAGGTGTGCATCAAGTAGCGAATGTTAAGGGATAGCTTGGTCAGTAACTTTCACCTGATCTCTTAATCAGAAGAGCCATTTTACCTACTCCAAGGAGTAAGTGTTTTCTCCAAAGTTTATCTAGAATAGCATTCGGAGTTGATTCGTGCACTAGGCAATGGCATAAAGAGGGCAGCGTTTATCACACATCATGGGTGCTTCTAGTTCAGGGTTGTATCATTCTAAAATACACCTATTTTTGTCATGTGAATGACATAAAATGATGAATTTATTGTCGGGTACCTTGGTGACATGTTGATGAATGAAAAAACGCGGCCAATATCCATGCTGATACCTCCAAAAAGTCCTTGGAGTTTTATGAAGAGAGAGGTGTTTTTGAAACATGTGTTAGAAATTGACATTGGTTGTTGTTGTATTGAGTTTGTTGTTTTACCAACAAAAAACTGTCATGGTGGGTCCTAAAGAGGTGGTGGATGTTGCTGACTGGCCAACATCCACTTGTTTCTTATAACTTCAAGTGTTTTGGGGATTCTGCACCAACGTGATGTTTTTCATGAGATCTCTTCCATCTCGCTTGTACATCTATCGAGTATAGCCAAGGTGAGTATAAATCAAGGAACATTCAACTTACTGAAACACATCAACCTTGGTGCTAGAACTACGATTGGAACACCCAATGGTGGGCAACATCATAACCATAGAGACAGCCGATGATGCCATTTTGGTCGCTCTCCTCGAGGGGAACAATGGTGGGGAGCAACGTGTGGTGTACATGTTGCCAATATCAAGTGGGCCATAAATAATCTAGGTGGTGTACAAAGAGAGAAAAATGGTGGTCATACACATGCTCAAGTTGTGGCTGCGCTGTCGAGAATGCCAGTGATGTATCGCCTGCATCGAGCACCACACGCACAAACATCTGAAGACTCACCCATGGTTGAGTCGTTACAAAACTCTATGGATGGAGTTCCTTGACTTATGGTAAAGCTATGGCATCGAGTAATTTCCATTAAAGCAAATCCATTGAATGCTTCCAGTCATGGACTCCACCCGATGGCCAGGATAATTGCGTTGCGAGTCGACTGAGACCATTACCTTGAGTGACTACTTGCGAAGGGTTGTGTGGAGTTTGGCGGTTGTCACAGCACCAAGCTTTGGTTGACGCACCCTAGTGGTGGCGTCAATTCACTTGCCAAGCCTTCTTACCACTTGACAAACAGTCAAGGAAGGGTGTTGTTCGAGGAGATGTACGACACCGCTCCGGTTGGATGCTCGGGAGAAGATAAAATGCTCGAGATGCAAATTGACGGTGTGAACACTTGCAAGACGTACGATGTGCCACAAGTCAAGTTGAACCAAAACCTTGAGTTTACTTGAACCTCTACATCGTTGGATATCTTTGTGGGTTTAGTGACGGGTTATCTCCAAACACCCAAAAGGTTTGACGCGGTTTTTGTGGTCGTTGACATGTCTTTGATAAGGGCATGGTTCGTACCAGTTGTAATGGCCATTGCAAAGGAAGAAACGTACGTGTTCCTTGACAACGTCGACCTACCACACTCTGTACTCTCCTCCACAAAGAAGGATGAAGATGGTATTTTTTTCCAACAAGTTTTGGCTGAAGCTGCTGGCTCGTTGCGTCACCTTGATCCAGGTCTTGATGACCTTAAATTCCCAAACCAATGGGTAGTTTGAGCATTCGATTAAAACACTCGAGCTCTTGGTATGATCCCTCTGCTTGCCATGTTGCACTGGCCACGCAGTAAAACTACCCATCGTCAAACTCGCACATATCTCTGCGACAACAGGAATCATTGGTAAATCAAAGTTCGACACGGGTCATGGCAGATTGCTTGCAGATTTGACAAGAGTATAGAGCCCGAGCAACATACCAATGTCAAGAGCCAAGTTCAAGACAATCTCAATGTTTTGGGCGAGACATCTAACACACGGGCGATGACTGAGGCGGCGATAGACTGAGCAACTACAGCGAATTCGACGGAATCCTTGGCTGACTAGGTCAAAACCACGGTGCATGGGGATCTTCGACCCTCGAGCCATCCCTTCTCACCGCCCACAGTCCGAGGTGACCTCACTCGAGCCACGTGGCTCCTTCGACCAGTCGGCGTGGCACTGCTACCTTACACTCCCCCCCACTAGGAGTGAGAGCCGCCTCTGCATCCCCGGTAATCCCAACATGGGTTTCGGGCCATGGAGCTCTAATACCAATGTCGCGGATGCAACGGAATCCTTGGCCGACTAGGCCTAAACCGCGGTGCTTGAGGGTCTCCGACCCCCAAGCCATCCCTTCTCGCCGGCCATAGTCCCAGGTGACCCCGCTCGAGCCACGTGGCACCTTCGACCGGTCGGCCACGCCAAAGCAACTAACGAGAACTGGGAAAACACCGAGTTCCAAGCCAGTGATCGTGCTCTACTCGGATCAATGAATACCAAGTTGGGAGGGCATGGTTTGGCAATGCTAAAACATGAGTGAATGGGATTTTCTGTCATCAAGGAGACGATGGTACTCGCTATTTCCAAGCCGTGCGTACCCAATAGCACTGCTGGCTATTCAGTGTTCCACAACGGAGGAGTCAATGTCTGGTAGGACCCAGGGGAATATGTCCGTGGCAGAGGCGTACCTCCGCCACCCATTCTGGAAGTTGACAGTGGTATAGAGTAAGGGGGCGTGGGCGTAATTGGAAATTAGCTTGGGGGCAAAGCGATGGGGTTTATTTTCAAGTGGTAAATATGGAAAATCACATAAAGACTGGGAGCTTTCTAAAAACCCGTGTCGTTCAACGACAGAGTGATGGTTGTTGTAACTGAGATCGGTACATATGTAATGCGTACAGGTTTTGAGAGGAGAAGGAGACTGGGGGGGGGGGGTTGGGGTAGTGATGTATGAGTGTCTCTAACTTCTCCGTGTTGGCATCTCATTCTTCACATCGATGGCTCAAAATTATTGAAGGATTCTTACGCAATCGGCCCTAAGCATTTTGGTCAACAGCCTCGACCTCAAGTGCGACACCCCATAAAGTTTTTCAATAGATGACCATATTATAGCACAATTCAAAGAGCTTCTTCACATCATATGGATGCTTGAACGTTGTTTGGTCGACTTTTGAATGAAGCTTACCCCTTTTTTCCAGTGGCATGAATATATATTATCTGAATCCCTATTTTTTGCGGTCATAAAAAAAATCCAATTACAGAGCGGGACCTCATGCTTCGCTCGACCCATGCGCCAAACACTTGTAGTGCACTTCACACATATGTTTACACATGTAAATTTGATTGTGGAAGATATAGATTGTTTATTTGTATTAAATTCAACGAGATTTGAAAATTTCCGTATACCATGACTGCGTTTTATGTGCAACTTCTACTTGTTCACCATGTATGTTTCACTCATAGTTACAGTTGGTTACAGCTTCGGGCGAAATAGCTCTAATATCCACATTCCCGAAGGGCAGACCCTCCCATATCCAACTGCTAAATTTTATGTACCCCATATCCAACACTTTAAAATGTTAGAACCCCATGTCCACGGTCGTCGACAAGAACACCGCCATGTCCACTACGCCCGTTATTACTACGCCATACCGGCATGGCGTTGTTATTTGTAAGTTGTGGATATGGGGTAATTATTTTTAGAATAAAAAGCGCGTTCGCCGAAACGTGAAAACTATATTGTCCGTTGTGCGTAAACGGCGGGCTAAGGGTCAGCGCTCTTCTGTTGGTGGAAAATGAGACCGTCTAATAGTGTTCGCATTAAGGCGTAATATGTCGGAGACCCCTCGAAACAGCAATTGTATTACGGGGGGATCATGTTTCTGCCAAGGGAACTTGGCGGACTTACGTTGCGTTTAGCCGGTATTCAAGAAAGTAGCAATTGTCGTACGAAGAAACGGATCATTGTCATCGGCATTGTCAAACGGTAACCACGGCATGCAACGTCAGGCCGCAGGCTGTCGCGGTCAGCAACCGCGAGCCTGTCCACTGTTGTGTATTCGTCGTGAACGCGACGTTCCATGCGGCGACTCTATGCAAGGCAACGAGACACATCGAGTCGCATTTCGTGCATGAACGAGGACTGTCACCTCCCCCCGAACCCGTGCCACGCTGTCTAGTTTGTGTACCATGCAGACGTTGCGCCAACGTTTGGCCGGGAGAGAACCGCGTTCCAGCGTCTTGTCCAGGGTGTCCGATGGTCACGCATTGGACCCTACTCTCGACCGGTATCGACAATAGGGTCCAAGGCCCCGTCATGCTGGAGAGACACCCACCACGAAGGAAAGCTGCGCGCCATGGAAGCGCTTGTGGACGCCTCTGAGCCCGGTGAGAATGGGTATCTAGTGTATTTACTTCTCATTTTACATGTAATGTACCCAGGTCATTCAAAATGGCTGCCCAGATGCACTGGGCAGCCTCCCGTAGGCGTAGGTCAGGCGACGCTGTTGTGGTTTCTGAACGCCGTGGTCTCTCACGTCCGCAACTCAACGAGCCAGGTCTCGTGTCCCAAACTCCATCCTCTCGAAACCTAGTGTACGACGAGCACTTTGAGCATGAGTAGCGTGCTCAGGTGCTCCTCATCTCACCTGAACAAGCAAGAGACACTTTGAGGCTGTCCCGACCGATTCGTGTAGCTGGTAAAAATTCAGTCACGTATTCCCTTGGTATAAAGAATTCTTGGTTTAGGGTTCCACGTTTTCAATCCTGTCATGTCCTTGTTTGTNGGCCTACCTGTTTTCCCAGGCTTATGTGAACATAAGCTAACGCAATGTGCTCTGTGCGCTGCAGCTGAAGCGGGTGGACCACAACACACATGCTGTTGCGGAGGCGACTGCAGAGGGTGCTTTCACGAGAGCGTTCGTCGCCCCTGGTGCTACCGTCCTCGGGTTCCAGCACGCACGTCGAATCCTCACGATGGACGGCACGCATCTCAAAAATGGCCACAAACAAGTTCTCCCCATCAGCCAATTTTTTGACGCCAACGACAACGCCGTGCCGATGGCCTGGGCCATGGTGCAGGGGGAAAATGAAGACAACTGGACGTGGTTTTTGGAACACCTGGCTATCGCGTACCCGACAGCAGCGGAGAAGGGTACGGTCGTCATTTCGGACCGTGACAAAGGTTTGTTGAATGCTGTCCAGAAGGAGCTGCCAGGGGCTCACCACACCTACTGCTGCTACCACCTGCGGCAGAACATAAGGCAGAAGTTCGGCAAACAAGCAGGTTACTGGTTTTGGCGACTGGCACATGCGCTGACTCCCGCTGAGTGGACAAGGTGTGAAGAACAACTACGTGTAGTGAATTCCCGTGCTGCAGTGTATCTCCTTGGAGCAGACGGGGTGGGCGGCATACCGAGGGAGCAGTGGGCCAGGCTGTACTGTCCTGTCGGCCGTGGTGGACACACCACCTCGAACGCTACGGAGTCTTTGAACGCCCGCATCGTTGAGTGCAGGAAACTTTTCCTGTTCTACTGCTTTGTGTCTCTGTACACATGGGTGCAGCGTTTGCTTGCAGAGAGGCGCAAGTTGAGCAAGTCGTGCGAGGGGCAACTGGCGCCAACAGCAGCAAAGCGCCTTCTGAACAGCAGCGTCCTTGCGCACACGTACGACGTGACGGAGTAAGGGCCGCAGAGTTGCAGTGTCACGGGTCCGAGCAACAGGACCCGCAAGGTCAACGTGCAGGACCGCACGTGCACCTGCGGTGCCTGGAAGGAGTGGGGCCAGCCATGTGCACATGCGTGCGCATTCGTCATCGGCCGTGGGGAGCAGATCAAGGCACTGTGCGACGTGGGACTCACGCGTATGGCCTACAGGCGCACCTACAACTTCCCCATGCCAGGCGTTAACCCAGCTTCGCTCAAAGTCGAGGAGGGTGTGCTGTGGCAGCAGCCAGGACCGAAGCGTGGAGCCGGACGGCCGAAGAGTGCACGGTGGGACCGAGAGGACAAACGGCGCAAGAACTACATCTGCCCGCGCTGTGGCCAAAAGGGACACACGAAAAAAAAAGTGTACAAACGAGCCTGCTGTGGCTCCTACAGTTGAGGCTGCAGCCAATGCTCTGACTCACCGACTCCAGCGCGCTGAAGCTGCCGTGAGCGCAGAGGCATTGGCAGGCAGGTGGCCCCCAGCAGAGACCCACCCGGAGACTGAAGCTACAGCAGCAGCAGCAGCATTCGCCGCAGCTGCCACTGGTACCCCCCGAAGCACCACAGGGGGTTCACGTGGTGGAGGTACTGCAGCAGAAAATGTGGTCCTACTTTCTGACGACAGTCCAGGGACGAGCGTGTTGGGCATTGACGCAGGATCGGGATGGGGGGGGGCAGGCGGGCCGCAAAAGCACGACTGGAGCAGCAACCAGTCCAGGGACGACCGTGCTTGGCATTGGCGCAGGGTGGCATATATGCCCAATGGTAGCTTTTTCACGCACTGGTTTTCTAGTGCATTGTACTAGTGCACTCACATTATGAGACCACACTAGAATTTGAGTGTACTCGAAGAGTGCACTCTAACAACCCCGTATCCCTTCCCTCGTCCTACCTCTTCATCACTCAAGCTTCCATGTTTTGGATGTCTCCCTTTTTCTCCTCTATCCATCTCTCCCTTTCCATCTCCATTTTCTCTATCTCAAATCATTCTCCCTCTTTCTTTCCTTCTCTTTCTCTCTCCCTTTCTTTNTCTCCCTCTCTCTCTCTCCCTCTCTCCCTCTCTATATCTCTCTCCCAGTCTCAACTGCTCCCCCCTCTCTCTCTCTCTCTCTCTCTCTCTCTCTCTCTCTCTCTCTCTCTCTCTCTCTCTCCCTCCCTCCCCCCCCTCTCTCTCTCTCTCGCTTAATTAACCTTAAATCATCTATTTTTTCTCACTTAATTTGAATAATTACGTCATATTCGGGATTCTTGTGCGTGATCCTTGTTTTGTTGACCTAGAGATGTCCTCATGTTCGATGTTTGCGGATTCGCTATTGTTTCGTAGAATGTGTTTCGAGCCGACCCGTTTATGGGTAAATTTACCGAGTCTGCGCACCAGCTGACGGTCGCCAACAATGACGACCGTCACTTCACAATTGAATGTCTATCTATGACGCGACAATCTCCGAACTGCTGCCGGTAGTCAATCTGCTCGTTCCGCTTCTAACAACCCCCCGAGTGCGACGTTTAGTGTATATGGGCCAGTGCGCTCAATTTGCCAGGAGAAGTGCACTTATCGCACACCGAGTGCACGATGCTGCACATCTCACAAGTTAGTTAGTTTGCGATGCCAACTCAACAATTAAGTTTTGCTTTGAACACCAAACCCTCAATTTTAAAACCTTCAAGTAATTAGTGCAAGGTTCATTTTGTCGTTTCGGGCAGTATACAATAGACGACTGACACTCTCCCTCGCAAAACTTGGTCGAATAACTGTTACGAGATACAGGTGTCGTTCCGTTATTTATCGTCGTCCTTTCTCCGTCAGAAAAGGACGACCACGGCTTACCGCAGTTGGGCTTTAGATTGAACAGATTTCGATCGATAAGAACGATAAATCGAGCTCTTTCAATCACTCCGACAGGTTTTCATTCATTTATTAGATTGAGAGAGACAGCGTGATGCTATTTTTCGGAAAGGTTGGCCATACAGAAACGATTTGTCTTCGGTATCACGCATGTGACGTGCGCGACCAGCGGATCAGAATGGACACCCAAACTCGTAAAACTCGACACATTAGACAGCTCTTGAGGGCTCTGTTCGTTTCATGGGATTTGTCTTTTGCTTCTTCAACGTATGTTTGACAGCGAGAGGTCCACCGCGCTCTTATTCTGTAAAACAGGAATAAACCATCTTAATCTTCGATAATGTATATATCTATTTTCGATAATATCTCTATCTCTCATATACAATTTTGGATATTACAGAGAACTCTCGGTCCATATTTCTCCCATCGTCCGTAGCTGCAGTGATTGATTTTGGTAAGAATGTCACTACCGACTGCAACATGGATTTTCGCTAATATTTCGTTTGACTTGTAATGATGAGAGAACAGTTCCTCGGACAAAGTGGAGTTGCAATTGAGAATTGTCGAAATGCTTTTACGCTAGTCGGTGTGGTTCACGTTGTATTTCATGGTGCATTTGAGAAGCAAACAGAAGAGTTATGATGTCTTGCCGAAACCGATTCTGCATTAGCTTCCAAAGGCGGCCGTGCACTCAGTGCGTGATAAGTGCACTTCTTCACTACTTTCGAGTGCACTCGTCACGTACACTGGGGGACTTCTCTAGACCGCATTGCGAGGACTCGAGCGACGAATAGACCGAGATACTACTGGCAAGATATATGCGATCGACGAAGACTCACTGTCAACGGCAGTCGTCGGATAGCCGGCCGTCAAGTTCGACGAATTGTGCTTCGCGAACCGATTTCATGGGACAAGCGGACGAACAAGACAGCGGAAGCGAGTAATGGAGTGCGTAGCATGAATTTAAGATGTAATACAGATGTATTACGGACGGACGGTATGGACATATCTAGGTCCACACAAGAATTTCACTTGTACGAGGCTAAAAAAAATAAAAAGAAGGTTCACGCTGCACCAAGTGAAAGTTATTACTATTAAGATTTAATTTTCATTTATTAATGGGCAGATTTTACCGATGCTAACAGTGGCTTTAAACACACATAGAAACACATAATGTAGTAAATAATGTGGCCATATGATTAAGCATTATTTCTTACATATACAATATGCAATAGAACATAGTGACATGAAGGGAATTTTGCGGCCACATAGGACAAACATAAATGTAGACAAAGACACATGAGACAAATGAGCGCATTGAGTGCGCTCGTAGTGTACTTTTGTATGGTGACTGGTCGCACTGACCACATACACTAGCCCCACGCACTGAGATACCTCCTAAGGAGTGATCCTTTTTGCCATATAGGACAAAAGACAAATTGTGCTAAGACACATAAGANAAATTCACACACTGAGTGCGCTCGTAGTGTACTTTGGTATGGTGTTGGAGCGCACTCCCCACATACACTAGCCCTACGCACTGACGTCCCTCCTAGGAAGAGAATTGTATTTTCATATAGGAAAAAATGCAAGTTATGTTGGGACATATGAGACAAATAAGCACACTGAGTGCGCTCTTAGTGTAATTTTGTATGGTGACTGATCGCACTGACCACATACACTAGCCCCACGCACTGAGGTACCTCCTAAGGAGTGATCCTTTTAACCATATAGGACAAAAGACAAATTATGCTGAGACAAATAAGACAAATTCACACACTGAGTGCGCTCGTAGTGTACTTTGGTATGGTGTTGGAGCGCACTTCCCACATACACTAGCCCCACGCACTGACGTCCCTCCTAGGAAGAGAACTTTTTTCCATATAGGACAAAAACTCAAGGTATGTTGGGACATATGAGACAAATATGCGCACTGAGTGCGCTCTTAGTGTACTTTTGTATGGTGACTTAGTGCACTAGTCACATACACTTACCCCACGCACCGAGGTCCGTCCTAGGAAGAGAATTTTCTAGCCATATAGGACAAAAGTACACTCCTGGCACGCACAATGGAAGGAGTGTAGGGACGGGTGCAAAGAACTCCCTTTGGTGAGAGTACACTCATGGCACACACTAGAAAACCAATGTATAAAATGGCCTCGATTAACCATACCTCCAGGGTGGGGATGGGCGGGGCAGGCGGGGCGCATGAGCACCTCAGAAGCAGCTAACAGAGTTGCTGCTGCTGCCTCTGCAGTGGTGGCAGCAACTGCAAGGGCAGCAGGAGCAGCGGGTGGACCAACAGACGACGCTGAGTATGACCCCGATGCAGCAGGCTACGACTCTGCGCAGGAGGAGATTTACGACCCAGAACGGCACATCCTCAGTGACTCAGATGAGGAGGAGGCCGAGGACGGCGACCAATTCACAGACCCGCAGCAGCAGAGGGAGTGGGAGGCAAGGACAGTTCGTGAACAGCAACAGGCATGCATCATGGACGGTTGGGAGGAGTGCACAGAGGAGTGGGATGACGAGCCCGATGTCTTCTAACATGTAAGGACGTTTGTTATGTTTGTGCTGCAAACACGGTTTGTTCTCATTTGTCAGTTATGCAAATGTGCTCATTCATTGTGTGTTGTTCTTATGTGTCTGGTGCAGGTCATGGCGAAGGAGAAAAGGTGTCGACTGGAATGACCCATAGGAGCAGCTGTTTGGTGGTTTGCCTCCAGCAATGGGGCTCCATGGTTGCTGGAGGTCCAGTTTTGTCTGAAGGCGGATTGTGGCAGGGGTAGCTATAGTGTGGTTGTAGTGCAGTAGGTATGCGTTGGGTGAAATAGTTTGGACAACGCTATGGAGTTGAATCAAATTTTGACATGTTTTGTACAAAATCATGCATCTTCTTTTGTGTCCACTTCTTAAACCCAGGCTTTTGTGAATGAAACGGATACACTATTAACAATTACCCACAAAAGCAGATACACTTAGAACAATTACCCACAAAAGTGTTGCCAAAGTGAGGTATAAATGTGAAAGAGAGTCGAGTGGTTCATTCTCTTTTTCACAAGTTCACTCAAGTCAACAAAGTTTGACATCCACACACAAACCATGGAATGTGTAACTTCATTCCTGGCTGGTGCGGGAGTGACATACATTGTCATAACGTGGAAGGAGTGGAGACGAAGGCCAGTGCACATTGTGAACATGTATATGTGTCCTTGCAAGGATGGAGCGTGTCAGGACGAGCAGGATGATGTCTTTTACGACGTTAAGGATTGGGACGAAGAGGGCGCAGACTCTACTTCAACCGACACTGGAGAAGAGTTGGAGTTTATGGACTGCTACCATGATGGTTGCAGTGTTATTGGAATGTTGTGTCCGGCATGTGAGATCATGGCCTGGATCCATTCTTCCCCCCCTTGGTCCAGCGATGGTTGGTCAGTGAACTTCCAGGTCCTTTCATCAGTGGCTGTGCACACTGAGTGCTGTGGATGTGGAATCTTGGATTGAGACAATGAAGGGTATCAACATCCCTCTAAGTTGCAGTATTGGGTGGTGTTGAGTGTTCCTCCATATGGAGTTTCTGTTATTAAAAAGTGTGCAATATGAAGCGTGTATCCATAACATGACAACAGTAGAAGCTCAACAACAGCAACAACTTGTACCAATGTGAGGAAAGTGTGTCAATGGAATGGCCGCCGATTAGGCTGGAGACGGTGATGGACATGCCATTGTAAAAATTACATGATTAATAACAAAACAACCATGGGATTGGGAAAAGTTCATGCTGTGGATTTAGACACTAAAGTGGCACAACGTCACTGTAATAAGCAGTAATGAGAAGTATACAGTGTTCATTCATATGGAGTACCTGTTATCAAACCGTGTGCAATATGAAGCGTACGTCCTGGGCATCCCATAGAAAAAAATTGACGATTAATGACAAAACAACCATGGGGTCACATACGCGACAACGTCATGGGATGCATCTGCACCCACGGCTGCCAGTCACTTTTGGCGTACACTGGGCGGCTAGTTGGAGCGCGCATACCCAAAATCCAACACATGGTGTGAGGACTCGGCGGCGCATGGTCATACATGGCGTCCCACCGAGCCTTAAGGTGGCGCCATGCAGCCTCAGCCTCGTCACATGTTGGTTTCGGTGGAACGGGAATGACCACATCCCATGGACCATGTCGAGCGTCTTCGATGTTACCCCAACGTAGCATCGGAGGCAGTGGGCGTTGTACGTTCATCCGGTCCATGTCCAACATCCGGAAGTGGAACCCTATCGCGCGATTTACGCGAACAACCTGTAAGTCTTCGGTGAAATCGCTGGGTTTATACGTTCAACTCAAGTCCTTTCACGCAGTCAGCAAGAGTACGAAGCAAAGCGTCATGAACGTGGCAGGGGCAGATGGAGCGTCCATTCGCGGTGGTCACCGGTGGACAGTGAAACGACCAATCACGCCTCTCGGCGGCGTTCGTCAAACGATTATTCTTCGACCGTCTTCGACGCTGATATCAACATCATTGCGGCGTTTCACGGTGTAGACAAGTGGGTTTGCAAAACAAACCCACCACCCCCCGGGAGGCTGCTGCCACTTTGACTTGCGAGTACAGTAGTCATTCGTCGTCATGTCCCGGCGATCGAACTTGCCTGTATTCGGAGGATGTCTCCTATTCCATTGTCCTTTACTTCTCAGGTGAAATTGCAAACTGTCGGAGCCGCACCTAGTCTCCGCCCGCACGCCTCGGTTCCGTTCTACCAAAGTGCGTTTCAGCGTACATTGCGTTGTGGACATGTCGTTGTTAAAATAAAATGCAGTGGACATTGCGTTCATTTTCAAATACGCCTGGACATGGCGATCGAAAATAGCGAGCTTGTGGCATGGGAGACATAAATTCCGTGCCATGTGGATATGGGGTTGTTAAGCAGCGATACCTGGATATGGGGGATCTATCGGGAAATCGATGGGTATATGGTCACCCCCCCGTACAGCTTCCCTAAAATTTCCGTGGCAGTCTACATATTTGCTGAATGATAGGCACGTGATCGGCTGCGGTTCAAACTATATGTCTTGGACCCCGTGGGCTCGTCTTCGGCGGCCCCTTGTTTCCTGGCGCTCTTTGTGCCGGTCCACGGTGGCATGCGAATGGCGAGTCTTGCAGCATCGTCAAGATCCCGTGGTTCAAGGTAAAACAGCCTCAGCAACTCATCCCTTCCAGCTGCACGTTCAGCCAGACAAATTGGCCTTACGAGAGTTCAACCGGGGGACGTGGGCCAGACGATACTTGCACGCCACGTCATTGTCGCTCCAAGCCTTGTCATACTATCGACAGTCGAAAACGAGCGCTGCGACGAGCAAGATGAACAGAAACCCTCGTGGATGTGCAGCCGCACCGTGCGAACCCAAAACCTCTATGCCCAAGACTGTGACGAACCCATTGACAGCTACATTCGTCCACTGCGAAAGATGAGTTCCAAATGTCGATTTGATTTGTACTACCCTGAAACCATAGCAAACCGGTGTCAGTCTTTCCCGGACCTCGGGCGCGAAGTGTCGTTCTCTGTGGTCCCTTGTTCATCACGCGTCTGGAGTCCCAACGGCTGCGGCCTAATGCTCTTTCCAACGAGAGAGCCTTTCAGTTCCGTCCCATGCGCCTTGTCTCGGCAGAATGGTGGACACTTGTCTCGGTTCGAACAGGGACGCCGAAGATAGTCGCCTTTCCGTTGCCCAGCTTCCACGCGAAGTAGCTCTCTTCCGAAGTGCAACTGCCTAGCCAAAGCCGTGACCTGTGCTCCGCTTTTCGGTCGGTTGTCCCACCTCGAATGAAAGCGTTGTGAATTCCTGGCGTTTTGTGGCTCTGGTTGCGCGCGGATGTGCACACTGAGCATCTGTGCTTCCGAGAGCCTGATGCTTCTCCCCTAAACCCTTCGCACGGTCGGCATAGCCAGCTCGCCCCGATGCTCATCCATGTAGCAGAAGATGGTAGGTCGTTTGACCTTCCATGCACATCTGAAACCCTAGCGGACACCGTCATCTCTTCACTGCACGCCCTCACTGGAATCCCGCCGGACAGTCAGCTCCTCATCTGCGGCGAGTCTCGCATCGAGGCAGGAAGGACCCTCGGATTCTACCGACTACCCGACGATGACAACCCCCTCAGGCATTCCCGGCATATGCCCGTCGATTCCCACGGCGTCGGCGGCATCAGCAGCAGCAGCAGCAGCGGTGGCGATGGCGGCGGCGGTTGGGGAAGCGGAGTCTCCCGTGGGGGAGTCTTCCTGTACAACAAGTCCCGCTTGCTGCCGCGGGCTCAGCCTCCCCC
>SZWC01003155.1:10389-30213 GCA_023375785.1 Penium margaritaceum | reverse complement strand
ACACGCACGCACGCACGAACGCACGCACGCACGCACGCACGCACGCACGCACGCACGCACGCACGCACGCACGCACGCACGCACGCACGCACGCACGCACGCACGCACGCACGCACGCACGCACGCACACACACACACACCAACAGGAGGGTCATCATTACTTTGTCAGCATGAATTAGGAGTAAACAATACACCCCCTCCCACCTTTTGTTGTTTTGTCAGTCCCAGTGATCATTGGGACTGACACCACTCGCTTGCAGGCACTCCACGGTAGTTTGAACTGCAAAGCTTTCTAGTGTTCATAGGAGTTTCTCGGTGGCCAGCTCCCAGGGCCATTCTTTCAATGGTCCTACATTTGCTGTTTCTTTGCTCAACTATGTATGGCACTTCTTTGTGCATCTCGGAGACCAAAACAGTTCGTACGTTTTCCGGGACCACACAGGTTCTGTTTTAGACCTCAGTGTTACTTTTGCTCACCTTGGCAATGCGTTGCACAGGCGCATGCACATCGTGATCAGAGGGGAGGTGGAGTTACCCCTTGCTTAAGGTTTCTTCGCCATCTCTCCACCATCGTGGCTGGTTCTGATTCTTATTAAAGTTCGATGCCATGCAGGAGGGTAGCACCAAGCTTTGAAAGTGTGTGACTGCCTCACAGCAAGCACTGTCAAGCCCAGAACAAGAATGTTGCAAAAGTAGTAGGTTCAGGTACTCGTACAATGATGGAACTGCACAGTAACTTACACCTCGTAAGAAGTTCAATAGTTATGGGCAAGGTCCGAAGCTCTTGCCCTGCCCTGGCAGGGCCAAGCACCAATGCCCCCCCTTCTTTTGCTGACTCCCAGGTATTAGGTAGAGATATGAGTTTCCCTACCTTTGCAAATGATGGGGAAAAAAGAGCACATGGAAGCCTTGCATGGCGGGCATATGCAATGTCGATGTCAATGAGAGACTCACCTTCGGATTTAGCAACAGCAAAGATGCCCTTGAAAATGAAGGAAGCATGCAGAGTGAGGCAAAGACTTTCGAAGTCCCCAAATCACAAGACTGCATGCAACTTGAAGGTCGCCAAGACTTACAGGATTTTGTCATGGAAGTTGCTTTGTGTCCCTCAGTTGCTTCCTGCTAAATTATGAAGCCAGCTTATAATGTTCCCTGGAGGAGGATAGGAATGTTCAGTTTTGTTGCTTGGAGATAAATGCCACTAGGCAAAAGTGAATGTACACACTTTATAATGATGTTCAGGGCTTGAACTGAGCAAAAATCAACTTAAAAATAGTGTAGATTCATCTAGGCCGTTGCAAGGCTCTTGGTCTCCAGCTGCAGGTTGTAGCGCTGACCACGGACCACAGCATACATTTTGTCAGGGGCAATGTAGTCGCAAGTCCTCTCAATGCGGAAGGCCTCACCAGGAACCTGCACACCCACATTATTACGTATTGCAAGTCATGTGTGAGTGATGCAGTAGAGGACATAGTATGAAAACCTAGCCATGAGAAGGGTGTCATTTACATTAGAAGTGCAGTGCACAGAACGATAGCTCAACATGGAGAGTGGAGAGGAGACACTGACTCTCACCTGGTTGCCAGAGTGGATTTGCACGCCAGTAATAACAGCATAGTCGGCCGTGGTCGGGTCCACAGTGAGCGAGATGAGCTTCTCCAAGTCGTCATTGATGGCGGCCAGTGCAGCCTTTGTGGTCTGCACAAGTGAGGGCCCGCCCGAGGCAGGCTTCTCGACCTTGGCCATCACCTTCTTCTTGAGCAGCACGTACTCAGCGTCCTGGGCGTCCTCAGTGACTGGGCCTCCATTGGTGATGTCGTTCTTGATGGCAATGAGGGCACCGCAGGCAGAGGAAGGCTTACCACGGCCACGGCGAAGAAGAGAGCCGACCTCGCCAGACTCACCAATGGACACGTGGGGGAAAGCGAAGAAGATGTCTGCAAGCGAAGACGAGACAAAGGCAGGACAGGACATTGCACAGTGAGCATGATTTAAGACAGCCTGCATGCATCAGGACACATGCTTCGGGGAAACGAACGTGCAGAGAGCCACACATGATCAGCTGTGACAGAACAAGTAATGCACGATGAAGGCATGAAGTGAAGGTTGCCACGGGAGTGATTCTGGGTATGGTCGCATGCGTGGCTCACTAGGGAGGAGAGTAGCGAGAAGACATGTGCAGACTCAGGGCGGGTGACTCACAGCGCTCCATCTCCTTGCCGTCGACATTGTTGGGGAAAACTGGGGAGTGGCTCATGGCGGCCTTGAATCCAGTCTTGCCGCAGTTCACCAGACCACCAAGACCGGCAATGTTGAAGGACAGACCGAACTCGCGATCGACAAGGTTCACGATGGGGCGGCACACCTCGTCGCGGCACGTGTTCACCATCGCGATGCAGTTGTCTCTGTAAGGAAAAAGCGCACGGGATGCGTATTGTTCCGCAAGAGCATCTTCTGAACCAGTGGCGGCTTGATACCTCAAAATGCGGCTACCTGGCGACACACAGCATCACTCACATGACAGCCCCCACTCCATGCCTGCATGTTTAGATTACGCTGGTCACTGGACCAGTGAGGTGCGCCACCTAGACATGTGATGTTTTGGTACCTCAAAATGCGACTGAGTGCATTACGTTGTGAACGGCATCGAAAACATCTCTCCTTCTTCACTGCAAAGTGGGGTCAAAGTATATGTAAAGGTTGAACTTAGTTGTGCACTAGTGTGCAAAACTAGCTGTCACCCTCGGTCAGAGGTAGCTCAAATAGAAGTATTGATCCCATTCCCGTCTTCGGACGACATTCATCCCCACTGAGCGTCTTAGTTCCAAGAATCTGACTGGCGAGCGTACCTCTTGAAGCCCAGGTTGGCCAGCTCAGCTGCGACGGCCTTCACGAATGTCTCCTCCTGGATGGCATTGGGGAAAGTGCCGGCCATGGTGGCCAGAGCGGTCGGGGCAGCAGACTTGGCGCGGGGGACGTACGGAGGGACGAACACGACTGGCTCTGCAGGAGCAGCGGGCTTTGCAGGAGGGGGAGCGGCGACTACTTCAGACTTCACCGAACCCGAGCTGCTGACAGTCTGCTTCACCACGAAGTATGCAGCTGCACCAATGGCGCCAGCACCGAGGAGGGCCGGGAAAACGCCGCCGCTGCTTGCGGGAGCAGGGGCAGCGGGAGCGGTCTGAGATACGCTAGCGAAGACGGCGCTGGACTGGGCGGCAGAGGCCTCATTGTGAGAGGAAGCTGCTGCGCGGACGCCGAGCTTCTTGCAGCCCGAGCATTTGCAGACACCAACGGCAGGAGTGACCTTTGCCGACGAAGGGGCGTCAGCCCTAAGACCGGTAAAACCCGAGAAGGTCTTGCCAGACACAGCTGAACCAGCTTGCAGGGAGAGGGCCATTGTGGTTGTGGACGAAGCTGGAACAGTGTCTTCTGGGGAACGTGTAGGAATGTGTAAGGTTGACTTGCAGCTGACAAACTCGGTAATATTGAGTGATGCTCAATATATTTGTCTCTGTGCTCGTGCCCCAACGGGTCAGCGGCGTAGCGAATCGCGCGTCACTGGCCTAAGCAGGATGAAACGCTTATCGTCCTGAGTCATCCCAGGGTCTTCCCCTGACCTAGGTGCAGCGAGCGGGAAACTGGTCCGATTTGGCTCCCGTGCTCCGCGACGGCAGGGCTGAGCTGCGAGGGGAGGTGGCAGATGGCAGCGGACAAGCTGGTGAAGTCACCATGCGCTGCTGATGCCGAGCAAGGGAAGCGTTGCGAGGCCGAGCTGGAGCGCGGATCCTCTGCGATGCTCCAAAACGGGGGTCTGCCAGCCTAGCACCACGTAGACAGCTCTCGTTGACAGCGGGGAGGAGGGCGGAGGGCTCGGCCCGAGTGCTGGTCAGCGTAACTTCCCCTGAAATGCAGCGGAAGTTCATTCGGCACGAGGATGAGGTTCAAGACTGCCGATGCCAAATGGCAGCCGGTGGCATCGTCTTGACGTGGCATACTTGTCACCCGGCTCCTCATGAGCAGGAGATGCGGATTTGGGGGTGGGTTTGGGTGTGGGCACTTACAGCTGTTGATCAGCTCGCGGGAAAGGAAAGCTTTTAACAATCTTCCACATGTTTGGTCCAGGCTCCGGGATTATAATTACATTGCCCGGTTCGCGGAGTTTTTGTCATCATTTCATGGTCGAGACAATGGCAGCAGCAACGCCATTCCTCCGATCGAAAACGACGCGTGAGTGAATTCTGCTTTTGCGATCCGCCGGGCAGCAACACGTGAGGTCCTGCAGAACGGTCTTCTTTCGAGGATGGACCAATTCTGCCCGAAGGTGCGAGAGGGTTTGCGACTGACACTTAGCTTTTATACGTATGACATAGCATTTTTTGGCTGAGGATGCACAGGCGAGCGCTGCGAAAACACACACTAGTCGCAAACCGTCAAGGAAAAACTGAATATTGGATGACCGACTACAGACATTGACGTCAGTCGTGAATGAATCAGGCGGCCTTTTTGTCATAAAGAACATAGGCCCGGAGGTGAAGCTCGTGTGGCTGCGAGGCATAAGGGCCGGCAACGGCTGCAGGAGTGCCATGTGGACTCGAGGGTGGCATCCGCATGAATGGATGAGGGTTCGTCCGAGCACCAAAAGTGCCCCGGCCTGCATCCGGGCCTGAACGTGGGTTGGAGCCAAGCACAGGCCTGCTCCGTTCCCTGATTGGCCGATCCACTCGCCCCCTCGCGGAGGCTGCTCATTCCGTCACGTGCTTGCATCAACCTGCCTTCAGATTGAGTGCATCCTGGTGGATTTGGCCGGAAGAGGAAGCCACAGTCCTTCTATCCAGGCATTCTTCCCATCGGTGTTCAGTCCAGTCCTCATCGCCAACTTCTCTAGGCCTACCACTGGGTCTTACCGCCTGGAGTACACAATGTCGGCTGCACTTGTCAGTGGCGGAAACGCCACTATCGCCAAATTCACGCCGGCACCTACTCCTACCTCGTGGTCTGAGGGTGGTCTGAAGAAAGTTGCTTTGCCTACCAAGAAGGCAGCTGCGACAACGCTTGCGGCAAGGAACGTCTCCAGGCCTTCCGAGACCACCCGTCGCCCTCTCGTGGTGAAGAATGTTGTGCCCAACACGCTCGTCGACGTCAACACCGTCGACAAGAAGAAGTTCGATGCCCTCACTCTGCGGCGTGTTGTTTTCGGACACGATGACTGGAAGGTCCGAACTCTCTCCAACTCATCTTCGTTCCCCAAAGCAGTCTGAAAGTATTGCACCTCCCCTCCCCAGACCCTTTCGTTCATCACCGGAACTGACCTACAACCGTTTCTTGTCTCTCTCGCTGGTTCTGTTCTTCACCACAAAGTGCCTGGCCCTCCTCTGTAGTGTTGGTTCTCCATATTGCCCCTGTCCTTTCTTCATACAGCGGCCCCCTATGCCCGTTGCACTGACGTCCTGCAGAAGCACAAGAGCAGTGGTCGCTACTTCAGGCACCTGAAGAGCAGCCTCAAGTCAAAAGTGATCGTCGCCCTCGGCCCTCCCATTTCCGTGATGGCCGCTATTGCATCCGGCGTCGTGGGCTGGAACAATCTCGTCACAATGGGGTACCTGCCGGAGTGGGTTCCCATCCTGCACATGTCCAATCTTCCGTTCAGCCTCACTGCGCCTGCCCTCTCCTTCCTCCTCGTCTTCCGGACTAACAGCAGCTACGGCCGTTTCGATGAGGTATAACACTGTGGAATCAGTTCAGACGAACACTTAAGAGCGGAAAACAGGTGTTCACGCGCTGCACTTCCGAGAGTGCAGGATGCATGCGATAGCTTCTTAGGCTGAGAAGCGAAAGTGAGATACCAAGCAAAACGATCTGGCTTGTACACCACGCCTTGGTTCCCTGTTGCTCGTCGCTGCCAGGAAAGACGAACAGCTCCCAGCCACTTGTTTGAGGGCGCTTCCTGTGGATGACCGGCTAACTAGCTCCCTGAGTTTCACTCCTCGATCATGCAGGCCCGCAAAATGTGGGGTCTGATGCTCAACAGAACCCGTGACATTGCCAGGCAGGCCCTCACGTACATGGCGCGTGACCAGTACACCTACGAGTACCCCAAGCGCGCTCAGTTTCTGCGCCACCTTCAGGCGTTTCCCCTCACCTACAAGCACCACTTCCTGCTGGAAGGATCCCTGGAGGAGGATCTGAGGGTAAGTAGCGATGTGGGATTCCCTTTTCCAGCCTTACGACAGGATCCACACTCCGCTAATTCCACAGCTATGCGTGGCCTCTCCCATATTGGCTTACTTGATGTTTTCTACCTTGACCCTTGGTGAATTTCAATGAATGGCTCTCTCCACCCAAGCTGTCGCCTTGCCCTAACATAGTTCATTGCCCCAATAAGATGTGCCCACATTCACGTCCACGTATGTCAACTCATGCAGAATTTCACATCGCTATCAGAGGATGAGATCAGCGGCGTTCTGGAGGCCACTCACAGGCCCAACTACGTGTTGCAGATGATGTCCGAGTGCATGGGCCGCTGCCACATGGAGCCCATCAACCGCGTTGCCATGGTGAGTACCCACACTAATGCAAAGAGCTGGTCTCCGAACTATCTTTGAAAAGGAAGTGCTTCACGCGGGCACCATGCGCCTGAAAGCAAAGTCAAATGCCTCCAAAGCTGTACAAAAGCTGTTTTGGAGACGCTCTTTCAGGCGCCTGTTAGAATAGCGCCAGCATGACTAGTCATACTGGTGCTTCTCTCAGGGATTCAATGTCCCCCTGTCCAGTCCACACAACAATGTTGGCCAGGTGAAGTCGCAAGTCTAACAAGTTGTTGTGGCCTTCACTGCAATGCGCTGGACACTCTGCACACACAATTGTCTGTCCGATCAGTGTCCACTTGTCGTGTGTTAGTCGCGGAAAACACTGGAGTGGCTGCTAGTTGCTGCACAATGTCCTGTGACGCTCTACCTCACTGACTGTCGCTTCCATTCTGATGTGGTAATGCTTGTGGCATGCACAAGTGTCCCAAGCACTTTGCTTGGGGTGTCATGTGAGATCGGCAACACCTTGAACATGGAAGCCTGTTCATCACCCCATCGATGCTGTGTTTTTGCCCAAAATGCACCAAATGAAACCAACTGGGTCTGTAAGTCTCAGCTTGTGTTCTGAGATGAGATGTCCCTAGTTGTGGATGTGGATACATGCTACCACCCCAAAGCAGATAACCCATGAGAAGCTGTGTGGCATGGCAACTCTTGCTGCTCAAGAATCGATTTGGTTTAAGAGTCATAAGTCAATGCACATCAGGAGCCAATAGTTGTCACAATTGATGGACAGGCATATGGCACGCTTGGTTGCACTGAAATCCTCATTGCCCATGCTTGTTGAACAGTTTGGGTTCTGCGACATTGTGTGCATCTGTCTGGTTCTCTGTGATCCCATGTTGGACATTCTATTTCAAACCACCCCTGCAGGAAACCAACTTTGCAACATTTGCGGATGACATTGGAGGCTCTGAGCGTCTGTTCAAGACCCCAATTCCCCTCTCCTACACCCGCCTCACCTCTCGCTTCTTGGTCCTCTACCACATCTTCCTCCCCTTTGCCCTGTGGGACTCTCTCAACTGGCTCACCATTCCCGTCACCATTGTCCACACGGCTATCTTCTTCTGCATTGAAGAGGTCGGAGTGCTCATTGAGAACCCATTCCCTGTCCTGGCCTTGGACGTGATTGCGCAATCTGCACGCAACAACGTTGCGGTGAGTACATGCCTGCTCGTTCCCTCATTCGTCCAGCTCGGTTGGAGTCATCAGTGATGACCAGTCTGCATGTTGGTGAGTGTTGTCCATCTGCTCCAGTGCCATCAGGAGCTCATTGGACAGCCCTTGTACAGGATGACAGAATCATGCTTGCAGGATCTGGATTCAGTGTGGCTGGAGAGTAACAGGTGGCTTTGGGCCATAGAGACTGATGACGGGAAAGGGAACTTAAGAAACTGTTGGCAGTGCAGTTGGAAGTAGCTGACAGGTCTCTGGCTACGACCTGTTGCAGCCCAGGAAGTAAATGATGTCTGCACACTAAGCTACCTGTCTCATAGCCGACACATTGCACTGGGAACCATTGGCCACCTGGGGATGGCAAAAAGGCTCAGGGCCGGGAGGTACTTGACATCCCACACATTGCCGTCAGCAATTCCTCGAAGGTGGAGGTGCTGACTCCTTCCTCTGGCACTTTCTGAGCTGTTCCCTGCAAAGCTTGGCCCACTGTCTACATGATGTGCTTTCTGAGCTGTACCATGCCAAGCTTGGCCCGCTGTCTACATGATGCGCTTTCTGAGCTGTACCATGCTAAGCTAGGCCCTCTGTCTACATGATGCACTTTCTGAGCTGTACCATGCCAAGCTTGGCCCACTGTCTACATGATGCACTTTCTGAGCTGTACCATGCCAAGCTTGGCCCACTGTCTACATGATGCACTTTCTGAGCTGTACCATGCCAAGCTTGGCCCACTGTCTACATGTCTGATATCAGACTGATGATCCAGAGGATATTCTTGCAGGTTGGGCATGGGGAGCACGCGCACTGCACTCTGGCTGGTGTGGCTCTTCTCTCTTCTCATGTCTTTTCCGTGTTGCCTCCTTCATGCAGGAACTGGTGGGCCTGCACGAGGGCATCCGCAACCGCGTGGTGCCTGATGATGAGGAGTTCAAGATTCTGTCTGCAACATCGCAGCAGGTTCTCCTCCCGAAGGCGCCTGAATATGTTCCTGAGCCTGAGCCCGAGTACGTCTCAGACTGGGATGAGGATGCTGCTGCGCTTCCTTCGGTGATCGAGGCAGCAGAGGAGGAGATGAAGAAGCAGGTAGCGGCAACGCCCCTTGCGGCCAAGGGCCCATACAGCCTCTGAAGTTCCAGAAGCCACGATGCCCTCTTGTTGATGCTGCCTGGCAGTCTTCGTGTACTGCCAAGTTGATTTGGGTTCTCCTCCCTGCAGGCATGACTGGCATGTGTTCTCTCTTCAATCTGAAGACTAGGTAGCATTCTGCTTGTTTTTTTTGGGGTTGGACTTAGGTGTCCGGTCTTGATGCTGCTTGTGTACACCCTGTATTCATGGAAAGCTGACCATCTCTGGCATAGCATTAAGTTAAATTTGTGCAACCCTCTGTTCTTCGTGTGTGGCAGGCTGAGCCAGCCCAACCATGATATGACCAGTAGCCCTGGGCTTCGAGATCTGACACCAAATGGCTGAGGATGACTGTAAATTCAATTTATCTATTCCTGCAATGGTTAAAGCTAAAACATGCCCTGGCCTAAACTTGCAGCCTGTTTAGGCCAGGGCATGTCTTGACGTGAAGACACTTCCCAACTGAGGCGGTATAATTGAGGCCATCTCAGTGGGGAATTCTGCCCATATCAGAAAGTTCCCAGAGAGCATTCATTGCAGGTGATCTGAGGAAATGAGAGCAACCCCTCAAACCCTAAGTGTTGGAAAAAAGTATGTGACAAAACACAAAAGACAGAAGATGACAAACAGCAAAGGAGAATGGCAAAGGCAAATATACTGTGAAGTCAAGTGTGAAGTTTGCTACAGAAAACAGGATGTGGGAATACTCTCACTCAAAACGATGTGTGGAAGTATGCAGTAAAATGCGAAGAAGCTTCTCACCCCCCCAATTCCCACCCCCACCGCCACCTCAGTCACCTAACTGACTGATGAAGTATCCAAGTGTCTAGCTGCGAACTCCTAGACACCAGTTGGCTACAAACTTGACGGTTGTACCAGTTCCTCGGCTGCCCGGGTGATAGACCAAAAGAAATACTATGTGCATAAAGGAAAACCTTTCGTAACGGGCCAGATGTTAGTGTCGGTGGCATAGAAGCATGCAAGTAATAACCTGTCTTTACACATCCGCACCAACTTGTAGGATAATGCCTGCATGCACAAGGACTCCTGGTTACAGCATCGGTGCGCTCGTCACAGAGTTCAAGGACTCCAAAGGATACTAATCAGCATGGTGGCTTATGGGGGTGTTGTGATGCTGTCAGCCATACACAGTTGTACAGTTGGTTGTGACCACTCGGCCGTGTCCATGCACGTGCAGATCCCTGAGGCAGACCCTGCTGGAGACGGAGTCACCTGAGGTGGTGCTCCACCCGCTGGAGGCAGCCTGGTAGCCTACCTGGTGTACCGGAGGGTTGCCACGACCTACGGACTGCGTTTGGAGACCTTCAGGATTATCTCGGTGGACAGCCCTGTCAGGTTGATTTGCATGTTTATTTTCTTACACTCTCCGGCTGCTGCCGGACATAGGCGTGTGACCAGTCATTGTGTCCGTCTTTTTGTCTTGCATCCGTAGGATCAGACGGCGCTCCGTTTGGACGCCTGTGCGCAGAGTTATGGCCAAAACAGTGGTTTTGGGCCGGTTCAGGACAGACAGGTGCCGCCGCGTGCGCCACCCGCTGTGAGCCGCGGCGGCTATTTATGCTGTGGACCTGTCATTTGTCAACTCTCTCTGCACATTCACTACAATGCAGCTTCTGAGACTTGTCTTGTCTCTCCTAGCCTGACCCTTGCTGTTCCCGCACCCGCTTGCATGCTAGTGCGTTAAGCTGACTGGTCTGTGCCGCCACGTCAGCAGCAACATTGCTAGGAGGCTGTGGTGAATCTTCTCATGGTATCAGAACAGCGAGCCAGAGCTCGCACAGCTGCGCAGCAGAGACGCAGCGTTTGCAGCAGCAGTGAGCGACAGCAGCAGCAGCCCTGAGTGGCAGCAGCAGCACAGCCCACCGCAGCAGCAACGGGTCCTGTGAGGGGGGGCCACCACCACGCAGCAGTGGACGCGGCGACGACAACCACACCAGTCAACACGGCCGCGGCAAGAGCGATCGCGACCTCTCCACCCACGGCCGCAGCAGACGCGGCAGACGTGGACGTGACATCAGCCGCGGAAGCAGCAGCGGCGGTGGCAAAAGGGAGCAGCTGCGGCGGCAGCAGCCGCGGCAGTGGCAGCTGCCACAGCAGCAGCAGCCGCGTCCTTGGCGGCAGCCGCAACAGCCAGCAGCGGCAGCAGCAGCCGCGGCAGCAGCCAGCAGCCGCGGCAGCAGCCAGCAGCCACGGCAACACCGGCAGCGGCTGCGGCAGCAGCAACAGCAGCTGCCGATGCTGCAGCGACAGCGCAGCAGCAGCCGCAGCGCAGCAGCAGCGCATCGCAGTAGCGGCAGCGCAGCAGCAACGCAGCAGCAGCGGCAGCGCAGCAGCGCAGCAGCAACAGCGCAGCGCACCAGTGGCAGCGCGGCAGCGGCTCAGCGCAGCAGCGGCAGCGCAACAGCGCAGCAGCAGCAGCGACAGCGCAGCAGCAGCAACGCAGCGCAGCAGCGGCAGCAGCGCAGCGCAGCAGCGGCAGCAGCGCAGCGCAGCAGCGGCAGCGCTGCAGCAGCATAGCAGCGCAGCGCAGCAGCAGAGCAGCAGCAGCGCAGCACAGCAGCATTGGCAGTGGCAGCGACGACGCCCGCAGCCCACTGCTGACGTCAGCAGACACCTGCTGACGTCAGCGGTGAGTGTGCTGACATCATCACAGACTTCGTCAAATTTTTGACAAAAAGTCAATTTTTGCCAGCGTTTTAATTCCTCGAGAAACGCTGACGGTTCTGTGTTCGGACGACTTTCGCACCGCCTCAGCATGGAGTCAAGCAGCTCCAAGGGCAAGGAGCCGGAAGACACCGTCACGAGCGGGGCCCACAGCCCACGTTCAAAGGCGATTGACTTCCTATTGGTGGAGCAGTCATCACTCTGCCAGCGCCAGGATGAGCAGTCAGCGATTATGCGGCAGATCCGCGATGCCTTGGTCTCTCTGTCTGGGACACTGGGAAATCAACCCGGGAACGATAGAGAGGCAACCCCATCGGGCCAGGAGTCTGCTGGTCCCGCTGCCGCTCCTGCGCAGAGACGAGAGTCCATTGTCGAGGAGTGGGACCAGGCTCCCCCTCCCACTGGGGAGGACGCGCTTCGCCGGCTGATGGAGCAGATGAGGAGCCTGCGCATTGAGACGCCGGCGCCCAGTCCGAGGGGACAGCAGCAGCAGCAGCAGCAGTCGGATCGGCAGCAGCAGCAGCAGCAGCAGGCCGACCCACTTCAGGCCTCGGGTGCCGTTGGGGGAGCAGCGTTGATGCCTCTCATGCCCTTCCCACATCCGCTCCTAGCACCGCCTAAGGTCCAGCTCCCCACGGAGCGACGACCTAAGGACTTCGAGATTTCCCCGCGTCGCTACGACAGTAAAGCGGGGTTTGACTGTTGGGAGGTGCTATTTCAGGTATGGGCGGACTCAGAGGGGGTCTGGCCCTACTACCACAGCCAGTACCAGACGGCTGATCCACTCCAGCCCCTTACAGCAGCGCGTGCCATGCGTGGACTGCTGTACGCGGTTCCGCAGGAGACAGTGGTCGACTTCCGCCCTTTCCTGGGCGCGCCTGGGACTGGAGCAGGCGCAGACCCGCGCCGCGGCTGGGAGCTGGCGCTGACCCTATTTGCAGCTAAGACTCACGCGACCCGGTCCGCGCGCCTTCGCGGTACTTCATTCAGGTCGCGACGGCTGACGAGGCAGCCCGCGCGCATCGGCAGGGCGCCATGGTCGCAGCAGCAGTGGGAGCGACGTCCTCTACGCCTTCCACACCGTCGTCCGCCTTCACCCCCACCAGCTCCACCTCTCCCTCTCCCGCCTCCTCCCCTCTTGCTTCGACAGCCACTGCAGCAGTCGTGAAGGGGAAGAAGGGGAAAAGGAAGAAAGGACCGCAGCAGCCTTCTGGTGGCACCGGACGTGCTGTCCGCTGCCATAACTGCGGCGGACCTCATCGCTACACTGAGTGCCAGCAGGAGCTGGACTGGGTGAGGATCACCCGCGGTCTTCAGACAGCCCACGAGGAGCGGATCCGCACTGGAGCAGCAGCCTGTGCCGCGGCGACCTCGGGTGTAGCACCGGCGACAGGCCCGCCGCCATCCGGAGGGAGCACCACCCCGGACCCGAGGGACCAGACCATCGTAGAGCTGCGTCGACTGCTGGCACTTCGCTCTCAGGGAGGTGCGAGTGTGCTGTCACAGCCGAGTGGTCCACAGACTGACTGTCCATCTGTGTTTGTTGCACGTGGTCATGCTTGTGGGGGGGCTTCGTCGCCTGGTGACGATGAGTCTGACAGCATAGAGTGGTTGGATGAGTCGCATCGTCGTGCATTGTCCCGCTGTCCTGCCACACCTACTGAGCGTCCAGTAGAGGCAGCGTGCTCCGTTGCTTGTTGCACTGTGACCACCACAGGTCGTGAGGCGAGTGGCCACTGGATCATTGACTCAGGGGCCACTCACCACATGACCTGTGACCGTACCGCCTTTGTCGTGCTTGGTCCTGTTGGGTCTGTTTGGTCAGTGCGGATAGGTTCTGGGCAGTCACTGCCTGTTCAGGGGACAGGGGTCGTACGGTTTGATGGTCCGTCGGGTCCCGTGTACTTTTCTGACGTGCTTTTTGTGCCTGATCTCGAGCTCAGCCTGCTCTCTGTTCGTGCCTGCACGAGGATGGGTCTCTCTGTTCACCACTCCTCTGATGATGCCACGATCACAGCACTTGACACTTCCACGGTTGTGTTGCGTGCCACTGTTGTGGATGACCTGTATCGCATAGCGCGCTGCTCTGCCCCTGCCTCTTCCCCTTGCTCGCCTGCTCGCGTCTTTGTCACGAGGGTGTTGTCTCCTGACCACCAACACCTGTTACACCGGCGCTTGTGTCATGTGGGAACGGACACTGTGTCCAAGCTCATCCATACACAGCCCGCCCTCGGTCTTGACGCGGCTTCCTTCGAGAAGCCACCTAAGACCGACTGTCTGTTCTGCGCTCAGGGTAAAATGCATCGCTGCACTTACCCTGCCTCCGTCACTCGCGCGCAGCGTCCCCTGGAGCTTGTCCACTCGGACCTCCTCGGACCTCTTCCTGTCGAGTCTGTCGCTGACCGTGGTCGGTATGTCCTTACCCTCACAGATGACTTCACTCGCATGCGGTGGGTCTACTGCCTCCGCCACAAGAGCGATGCCGCTCTTGCCGTGCGCTTGTGGCTCGTGATGGCTGAGCGTCAGTCTCGTCACTCCCTTCACACCTTCCGCTCTGACCGCGGCGGTGAGTATCTCGGTGAGCTGACCACTCATTTCGCCGAGCTTGGTATCTGTCACCAGCTCTCGGCGCCTGCTACGCCACAACAGAACGGTGTGTCTGAGCGCTGAAACCGCACCATGGAGGATGCGGTTCGCGCTATGCGTGCTGAGTGCGGTCTCCCGGAGTCCTTCGCCTTCGAGGGCTTCGCCTACATGACGTGGGTCTGGAACCGCCTCCCGCACGGTCCCTTGCCGGACCACGTCACGCCGTATGAGCTGTGGTTCGGTCAACGTGCGGATCTCAGGCTTGCTCGCGTCTGGGGTTCCCTGGCTTACGTCTGGTACACCGAGGACTAGCAGGGGTCCAAGGTCTCTCCGCGCGGCCGGATGTGTGCCTTCCTCGGTGTCTCCCCGCGCTCCAAAGCGTGGCGTTTCTGGGATGCAGGACGACACCGCATTGTTGAGTCGCGCGACGCACTGTTCTTTGAGGCACTGTCGTACCGCGACCTGTCTGCCATTTTCACCCAGGCAGCGTCTCACGTTCCCACCTGTGAGGCCTCCCGTCGGCTGGGGGAGTCTGCCCCACAGGGTGAGTCCGTCCGGGGTGCCTCCGGGGTGGGACCGTCGCTGGTCACCATTGACGCGGCTATCATTGCTGTCGGGCCTGTAGTCTGTACGCCTGCCTCGCTTGCGCCTGTCGCGACTGCATCGCCCGTGCCTGCCACGACTGTCTCGCCTGCACCTGCCGCGACTGCCTTGTCTCCTGGCTCGCCTGCCCCCGCGGTGCCTGCCTCGCCTGCAGGAGCTGCACCTGCCTCGCCGGCGGGCGCTGCACCTGCCTCGCCTGCGGGAGCTGCACCTGCCTCGCCTGCGCCTGCAGCGCCTGCCTCACCCACGCCCGCTGCGACCGCCTCGCCCGCGCCTGCCGCGACTGTCTCGCCCATGCCTCCAGCGCCTGCTTCGCCCGCACCTGCCGTGACTGTCTCGCCCGCGCCTCCAGCGCCTGCTTCGCCCGCGCCTGCTGCGACTGACTCGCCCGAGCCTACAGCGTCTCTGGACGCAGCGCCTGCCCTCTCTGTGCCTGAGCCGTCGGTCAGCTCAGACTCTAGCTACTCCCGTGGGCCTGGTGGACGATTCCGTCCACTGGCCCCACGTGCACCTCCGACTCCAGTTGCACCACCCAGACGACGCACGCGCAGCGTGCACAGTGGTGACCTTCGCACGAAGGCTCTCTGCCTGAGTGTCCAGGGCACCTACACGGAGGTGCACCCAGCCTGTCCCATTGGGCACCAGCTGATCGCTGACGAGCACGAGGCTGCACAGGCAGCTGCCGCTGACCTGGTTGTGGTCCGTCCGACCCGTGAGGCGTGTGTCCTGGCCACCCGGAGCTCTCCTTTGGCGGTCCCCGATCCAGACACGTTAAGGGAGGCGCTCTCAGGAGATGATGCTGAGCAGTGGCGAGCTGCCTATGAGGAAGAGCTCAGGGCCATCCGGGAGCATGGAGTCTTTGAGCTGGTCGACCGTCCTGAGGGACGGAAGGTCGTGCAGGCCAAGTGGGTCTTCCGTAAGAAGGTGAAGCCTGACGGCTCACTGGACCGCTACAAGGCCCGCTTGACTGCCAAGGGGTTCTCTCAGGTTGAGGGGGTGGACTTCACTGACACCTTTGCCCCTGTTGGTCGCATGACCACAGCTCGCATGCTGCTTGGTGTGGTCGCCCATCATGACTGGGAACTGCACCAGATGGATGTGAANGCCTGTGAGGACGAGCTCAGGGCCATCCGGGAGCATGGAGTCTTTGAGCTGGTCGACCGTCCTGAGGGACGGAAGGTCGTGCAGGCCAAGTGGGTCTTCCGTAAGAAGGTGAAGCCTGACGGCTCACTGGACCGCTACAAGGCCCGCTTGACTGCCAAGGGGTTCTCTCAGGTTGAGGGGGTGGACTTCACTGACACCTTTGCCCCTGTTGGTCGCATGACCACAGCTCGCATGCTGCTTGGTGTGGTCGCCCATCATGACTGGGAACTGCACCAGATGGATGTGAACAATGCGTTCCTCCATGGAACCTTGGAGGAGGAAATCTACATGGTCCAGCCACCTGGGTTTGAGGCCGAAGGCAACAAGGTCTGGCGCCTGCGCAAGGCCTTGTATGGCCTGAAGCATTCGCCCCGGTGCTGGAACCAAGAGATCACTCACACCCTCACGCAGGCTGGATACGTCCAGAGCGACGCCGATCCGTCACTCTTCATCCAACGGACAGCCGAGCAACTCACTGCCATTCTGGTGTACGTGGACGATCTCGTGATTGCGTCTCCTTCACTGGAGGCTGTGAAGGAGGCCAAGGCGGTCCTGCAGGCCGCCTACAGGATGAAGGACCTCGGTCCAGCAGTTGTTTTCCTCGGGATGGAGATTGTGCGTGACCGTCGTCGACGGACACTCCTCCTCCATCAGGCACGATACGCACAGGTGGTGGGGGAGCGGTTTGCTGACCTCCTTGCCGCTCTCCCCACCGCCTCGTCACCCATCACTCCCGACGGGCAGGACGCTCTGAAGGTGACAGACCCAGCCGATCTGGCCGAGGCTCTGGACGTGACCCTGTACTTGCGCATTATTGGCTCACTGATGTACTTGGCCACGACCACGCGTCCCGACATTGCGTTCGCTGTCAACCTACTCACATAGTTCAGACAGTCCCCTCGGGCTCGCGCTCTGCACGTAGCTTTGCGAGTCGTCCGGTACGTGGTCTCCACACCGTATCACGGTCTTTGCTTTCGGAGACAGTGCTCGGTTGTGGTAGATGGCTACACCGACAGCGACTGGGCGTGGAGTCCTGATGGACGCAGCCGCACGGGTTACGTGTTCCTGCTTGGTGGCACCGCTGTGTCTTGGCGCAGTTGCAAGCAGGGGCGCATTGCTCGCAGCTCCTCAGAGGCTGAGTATGTCGCTCTGGGTGCTGGCGCCGCTGAGGCAGTGTGGCTGCAGCGGCTGTTTCAGTGTTTGGGCCAGTCGGTACCTACCATCATCCTCCGCTGCGACAACCAGAGTGCTCTCGCGATCGCTGAGAACTCTGGTGTGTTCCACGCATGCACGAAGAACATCGCTGTCCAGTATCATTTCGTGCGCGATCTGGTGGAACGGCAGTTGATTTCCATCGTCTGGGTGGGCACAGACTTGCAGCGTGCTGACTTTCTGACCAAGGCACTGGCTCGTGGGAAGTTTCTCGGGGCTGTTCGTTCTGTCGGTTTGCGACCCCTGTCTGAGAGTGGGTGACTGTCCGGGTCTCTGTTGAGCACTTTGTGTTGCACCGGCACGCGTTCTGCACGTGTATGGACATGCGTACCATCGGGTCATGGGGGAGTGTTGTGATGCTGTCAGCCATACACAGTCGTACAGTTGGTTGTGACCACTCGGCCGTGTCCATGCACGTGCAGATCCCTGAGGCAGACCCTGCTGGAGACGGAGTCACCTGAGGTGGTGCTCCACCCGCTGGAGGTAGCCTGGTAGCCTACCTGGTGTACCGGAGGGTTGCCACGACCTACGGACTGCGTTTGGAGACCTTCAGGATTTTCTCGGTGGACAGCCCTGCCAGGCTGATTTGCATGTTTATTTTCTTACACTCTCCGGCTGCTGCCGGACATAGGCGTGTGACCAGTCATTGTGTCCGTCTTTTTGTCTTGCATCCGTAGGATCAGACGGCGCTCCGTTTGGACGCCTGTGCGCAGAGTCATGGCCAAAACAGTGGTTTTGGACCGGTTCAGGACAGACAGGTGCCGCCGCGTGTGCCACCCGCTGTGAGCCGCGGTGGCTATTTATGCTGTGGACCTGTCATTTGTCAACTCTCTCTGCACATTCACTGCAATGCAGCTTCTGAGACTTGTCTTGTCTCTCCTAGCCTGACCCTTGCTGTTCCCGCACCCGCTTGCATGCTAGTGCGTTAAGCTGACTGGTCTGTGCCGCCACGTCAGCAGCAGCATTGCTAGGAAGCTGTGGTGAATCTTCTCAGGGGGAGGCCAAGAATGTGGATAGATGAAACCACATGATAATCCTTCTGTGCCATACTCTTCTTGTGCTAACTAATTTGTAGCAATTAGTCACCTAACATGAGCTAGACATGAGAATGGTGCATTCATGCTACATTCGCTCACAACCGATGTGGCATGTGTTTCTCTTGCATGTTTGCGTGTTGTTTGAGGAGAACATGGGCTGCTAATCCTTAAGGGGCTGTGCTGTCTGGCCTGTCAGCCGGAATGAAATGTTTACTTCGTCGGGCTCGACCTCGTGGGTAGCGTCGAGGCCCCGTGCAAGGTCTTCTCTCGTGGGTACCCTCGTCATGTTGGTTTTCACGCATCTCTCTTTGTACTCTGTTGTGTCCTCCCGGCTTGTGTACATCGGTGTGCAGATGACTGATGGCGAGACGCGACGCTACTGGAGTGTCCTATGGAGGAGCCGACGCACGATGAGGCCTACACGCATTTTGCTCAACTCCATTGGCAGACCTCCTCGGCACTCGTGCCGCCCACAGTTACTGTCGCTGCATATGATGTCTGCACGCGTCCTCTACTGGGTCTGACTACGCTGTTACATCCGCAGCGCCATGTTCGGCATAGGGTCCAAGTTTCAGATTATTCGGGCACTGTTGGGACCGGGGACTAGCGTAGACGTCGCCTGGGTTTAGGCAGCTATAACTCATTACTGCTATTTTCTAGGTGATCCCGACCGCACGACTGCATTTACAGCGTACGTATTATGGTATGGTACAGTTTTCAGGCAAAATGGACGACGCCCGGGTTTTAGGCTGTCGACTGTCTGGCAGGGCTCTCCGAGAAAACCGTGCCTGCCAGAAAAGAGCGGCTAATTACCAGGTGGGCAAATATATCCGAGCTGCTGTGTATGTGCCTGGCACCTATAAGGACTGTCGACGAAGATCATGACGTTAGCAGGGACCTGCTTCGGTGACACATATATTTTATATGTCGACTTTCGAATATGATGTTTGAAATATGTCGCGTTCCAATCGCGTGTATATCGACGATTGCTATTTTTTAAGTTGTCTATCCGATGCACCGAAATGTGAGCCGATTAAATTGAATTGTGAGACAAATTGGACATGACGTCGCAGAACAGGATAAAACTATTGTAATTTGTGACGTTCCTATCACTTGTACAGTTTACTGTGACCACTCGGCCGTGTCCATGATTGTGCAGATCCCTGATGCGGACCCAGGTGGCACCGAGGCGTCGTCTGCTGGTGGACTACCTGCTCGGAGCTGATCGACGGTCGCCTTAGAGTCTTGGATGCTATCTGGGACCTTCTGCAGTTTTTCTGCAGCTTGTAGGATTTTATCGGTGGACAAGCCATGGGCCCGATTTGCATGTCTTTGCATTGTGTGTCCACCGTTTCTTGCCGGATGCATGCATGTAAGCAGTCTTAGCGTCCAGCTTGAGATTCTACGCTGAGTTACGGCCAAACAGTGGTTTTGGGCCGGTTTTAGGACAGACCTTGCACTGCCGAGTGCGACACCCGCCGTGCGCCGCGGCAGGTACTTATGCCATGGACCTGTCATTTGTCATTTCTCTCTGCAAATGCTATTGAAGCATTCTGACACTTTGCCTTGTGTCCCCTAGCCAGACCCTTGCCGCTGTGTGCACGACTTGTGACTGTCGTCACCGTCTGACCAGGCACTGACGCATAGTTAGCGACAACATCGCTAGG
>SZWC01003154.1:186190-194380 GCA_023375785.1 Penium margaritaceum | reverse complement strand
GAGTCTGCTGGCCCCACTGCCGCCCCTGCGCAGAGACGAGAGTCCATGGTCGAGGAGTGGGATCAGGCGCCACCTCCCACTGGGGAGGACGCGCTTCGCCGGCTGATGGAGCAGATGAGGAGCCTGCGCATTGAGACACCGGCGCCCAGTGCGAGGGGACAGCAGCAGTAGCAGCAGCAGCAGCAGCAGTAGCAGACCGACCCGCGTCATGTCTCGGGTGCCGCTGGAGGAGCAGCGTTGATGCCTTTCATGCCCTTCCCACGCCCGCTCCTAGCACCACCAGAGGTCCAGCTCCCCACGGAGCGACGACCCAAGGACTTCGAGACTTCCCCGCCTCGCTACGACAGCAAGGCGGGGTTTGACTGTTGGGAGGTGCTGTTTCAGGTATCGGCAGACTCAGAGGGAGTCTGGCCCTACTACCACAGCCAGTACCAGACGGCTGATCCGCTCCAGTCCCAGACGGCAGCGCGTGCCATGCGTGGACTGCTGTAGGCAGTTCCACAGGAGACAGTGGTCGACTTCCGCCCCTTCCTGGGCGCGCCTGGGACAGGAGCAGGCGCAGACCCACGCCGCGGCTGGGAGTTGGCGCTGACCCTTTTTGCAGCAGAGACTCACGCGACCCGGTCAGCGCGCCTTCGCGAGTTCCACTCCCTTCATCAAGGATCCTCGGAGTCAGCAGTTGATTATTGGCGTCGGGCCATGCGCCTGTACACTCGTCTGGGCACCGGAGGCGGCTCTCAGCTCTGGACGCTGGACACCATCATGCTGGGAGTGCGCCCCGAGCTCACTGACACCTTCTCCCGCCTCGACCAGGTGGTCCTCGCGTCCATGTCCGACACCCTGCAGCTGTTGCCCTGGGCGCAGCGGTACTTCATCCAGGTCGCGACAGCTGACGAGGCAGCCCGCGCGCATCGGCAGGGCGCCATGGCCACAGCAGCAGTGGGAGCGACGTCCTCTACGCCTTCCACACCGTCGTCCACCTTCACCCCCACCAGCTCCACCTCTGCCTCTCCCGCTTCCTCCCCTGCTACTCCGACAGCCACTACAGCAACCGTGAAAGGGAAGAAGGGGAAGAAGAAGAGGGGACCGTAGCAGCCTTCTGGTGGCACCGGACGGGCGGTCCGCTGCCACAACTGCGGCGGACCTCATCGCTACACTGAGTGTTAGCAGGAGCTGGATTGGACGAGGATCACCCGCGGTCTTCAGGCAGCCCACAAGGAGCGGATCCGCACTGGAGCAGTAGCCCGTGCCGCAACGACCTCGGGGGCAGCACCAGCGGCAGAGTCTCCGCCATCCGAGGGGAGTACCACGCCGGACCCGAGGGACCAGTCCATCGCGGAGCTACGTCGACTGCTGGCACTTCGCTCACAGGGAGGTGCGAGTGTGCTGTCACAGCCGAGTGGTCCACAAACTAACTGTCCATCTCTGTTTGTGGCTCGTGGTCGTACTTGTGGGGGGGCTGCGTCGCCTGGTGAGGATGAGTCTGACAGCACAGAGTGGTTGGATGAGTCACATCGTCGTGCATTGTCCCGCTATCCTGCCACACCTGTTGAGCGTCCAGTAGAGGCAGCGTGCTCCGTTGCTCGTTGTACCGTGACCATCACAGGTCGTGAGGCGAGTGGCCACTGGATCATTGACTCAGGGGCCACTCACTACATGACCTGCGACCGTACCGCCTTTGTCGTGCTTGGTCCTGTTGGGTCTGTTCGGTTAGTGCGGACAGGTTCTGGGCAGTCACTACCTGTTCAGGGGACAGGGGTCGTACGGTTCAATGGTCCGTCTGGTCCCGTGTATCTTTCTGACGTGCTTTTTGTGCCTAATCTCGAGCTCAGCCTGCTCTCTGTCCGTGCCTGCACGAGGATGGGTCTCTCTGTTCACCACTCCATTGATGATGCCACGATCACTGCACTTCACACTTCCACGGTTGTGTTGCGTGCCTCTGTTGTGGATGACCTGTATCGCATCGTGCGCTGCTCTGCTCCTGACTCTTCCCCTTGCTCATCTGCCTGCGTCTTTGTCACGGGGGTGTTGTCTCCTGACCACCAGTGCCTGTTACATCGGTGCCTGTGTCATGTGAGCACGGACACTGTGTCCAGGCTCATTCGTACACAGCCCGCTCTAGGTCTTGACGCGGCTTCCTTCGAGAAGCCGCCCAAGACCGACTGTCTGTTCTGCGCTCAGGGCAAGATGCATCGATGCACCTACCCTGCCTCCGTCACTCGCGCGCAGCGTCCCCTAGAGCTTGTCCACTCGGACCTCCTCGGACCTCTCCCTGTCGAGTCTGTCGCTGACCGTGGTCGGTATGTTCTTACCCTCACGGATGACTTCACCCGCATGGGGTGGGTCTACTGCCTCCACCACAAGAGTGATGCCGCTCTAGCCGTGCGCTTGTGGCTCGTGATGGCCGAGCGTCAGTCTCGTTACTCCCTCCACACCTTCCGCTCTGACCGCGACGGTGAGTATCGCGGTGAGCTGACCACTCACTTTGCCGAGCTTGGTATCTGTCGCCAGCTCTCGGCCCCTACTACGCAACAGCATAACGGTGTGTCCGAGCGCTAGAACCGCACCATGGAGGACGCGGTTCGTGCCATGCGCGCTGAGTGCGGTCTCCCGGAGTCCTTCACCTTTGAGGGCTTTGCCTACATGACGTGGGTCTGGAACCGCCTCCCGCATGGTCCCTTGCCGGACCACGTCCCGCCGTATGAGCTGTGGTTCGGTCACCGTGCGGACCTCAGGCTTGCTCGCGTCTGGGGTTCCTTGGACTGTGTCTGCCATACCCAGGACCAGCAGGGGTCCAAGGTCTCTCCGCACGGCCGAATGTGTGCCTTCCTCGGTGTCTCCTCGCGCTCCAAAACGTGGCATTTCTGGGATGCGGGTCGCCACCGCATCGTTGAGTCGCGCGACGCGCTGTTTTTTGAGGCACTGTCGTACCGCGACCTGTCTGCCATTCTCACCCAAGCAGCGTCTCACGTTCCCACCTGTGAGGCCTCCCGTCGGATGGGGGAGTCTACCTTAGAGGGTGAGTCCGTCCGGGGTGCCTCCGGGGTGGGACCGTCGCTGGCCACCATTGACCCGGCCATCATTGCTGTCGGGCCTGTAGTCTCTACGCCTACCCCACTTGCGCCCACCACGACTGTCTCGCCTGCGCCTGCCGCGCCTGCCTCACCCGTGCCTACCGCGACTGCCTCGCCCGCGCCTACAGCGCCTGCTTCGCCCGCACCTGCAGCGCCTGCTTCGCCCGTACCTGCAGCGCCTGCTTCGCCTGCCGGGGCTGCACCTGCCGCTTCTTCGCCTGCGGCGCCTGCCTCACCCGCGCCCGCCGCGACTGTCTCGCCCGCGCCTACCGCGACCGTCTCGTCCGTGCCTACAGTGCCTGTTTCACCCGCGCCTGCCGCGCCTGTCTCGCCCACGCCTGCAGCATCTCCAAAGACAGCACCTGCCCTCCCTGTGCCAGAACCGTCGTTCTGCTCAGACTCGGGCTACTCCCGTGGACCAGGTGGGCGTCTCCGCCCACTGGCCTCACGAGCACCTTCGACTGCGGTTGCGCCATCCAGACAACGCACGCGCAGCGTGCACAGTGGTGACCCTGGCACAAAGGCTCTCGGCCTAAGTGTCCAAGGCACCTACACGGAGGTGCACCCAGCTTGTACCATTGGGCACCAGCTGATCGCTGACGAGCACGAGGCTGCACAGGCAGCTGCCGCTGACCCAGTTGCGGTCCGTCCGACCCATGAGGTGTTGTTCTTCTATGCCCCATGGCCACTGCTATGGGTTGACGGACAGGTTGGGCATGCACTGCTCCCTTGGAGTAAGTCCGCCAAACCTTGTTCGTGGTGCAAGTCCAAGCGAGACACCAGAAGTGTAGCGCAACGGATAGCATGTTGGACTTAGGGACAACAGGTCCTGCGATCGAGCCTTGATGTGCGCAGGAGGTTTTTTGACCTTCTAGCACAGGGGAAGTTTCCTAGACATTTCTCCATGCATGAGGAGAGTGCGCCACTTGGCGGTCAGTGGATGCGCGAATTGGCGGACTGGTGAGGTGGTTTGGAGTGACCACCCCAAAAGTGTCACTGCCCACACACCTTAGAAGCCAGGCCTAGGACTATATGTACCAGGCTCATTCCTCATTCTAATTACACAATCTGGGCTTAGATGCTCCTCACAGAGTTGTCCAACTAAGGAACAGAATAAAGAAGACACTGGTTGGTCTAAGCCCCAGGAGTTAGTCTTTGACTAGCACCTCGCGCGAAAGTGACCAAGTGTTAAGTGGGCACAGTTGCTAGCAAGTGATTGCCTAGGAACTGCTCAGTGTGGAACCGTGATCCTGAGGGTGATATCTTCTCCTAGCTGAAATGCTAGGAGCGGACGGCAGGTGCTATTGTGTCGGCCCTGTTTTCTAGTCCGTTTGCCTCAGGCCGGTTGACATGAGGCATGTGTCCTGGCCACCCGGAGCTCCCCTTTGACGGTCCCTGATCCAGACACGTTAAAGGAGGCTCTCTCAGGAGAGGATGCTGAGCAGTGGCGGGCCGCCTGTGAGGACGAGCTCAGGGCCATCCGGGAGCACGGAGTCTTTGAGCTGGTCGACCGTCCTGAGGGACGGAAGGTCGTGCAGGCCAAGTGGGTCTGCAGAAAGAAGGTGAAGCCTGACGGCTCACTGGACCGCTATAAGGCCCGCTTGACTGCCAAGGGATTCTCTCAGGTTGAGGGGATCAACTTCACTGACACCTTTGCCCCTGTTGGCTGCATGACCACAGCTTGCGTGCTGCTTGGTGTGGTTGCTCACCATGACTGGGAGCTGCACCAGATGGATGTGAACAATGCGTTCCTCCACGGCACCTTGGAGGAGGAGATCTACATGGTCCAGCCACCTGGGTTTGAGGTCGAAGGCAACAAGGTCTGGCGCTTGCGCAAGGNCCCGGTGCTGGAACCGAGAGATCACTCGCACCCTCACTCAGGCCGAGTACGTCCAGAGTGATGCCGACCCGTCACTTTTCATCCGACGGACAGCCGAGCACCTCACTGCCATTCTGGTGTATGTGGACGATCTCCTGATTGCGTCTCCTTCACTGGAGGCCGTGAAGGAGGCCAAGGTGGTCCTGCAGGCCGCCTACAGGATGAAGGACCTTGGTCCAGCGGCTATTTTCCTCAGGATGGAGACTGTGCGTGATCGTCGTCGACGGACACTCCTCCTCCATCAGGCACGATATGCATAGGTTGTGGGGGAGCGGTTTGCTGACCTTCTTGGCGCTGTTCCCGCCGCCTCGTCACCCACCACTCCCGACGGGCAGGACGCCCTGAAGGTGACAGACCCAGCCGATCTGGGCGAGACTGTGGATGTGACCCTGTACTTGCGCATCATTGGCTCACTGATGTACTTGGCCACGACCACGCGTCCCGACATTACGTTGTTGTCAACCTACTCGCACAGTTCATTCAGTCCCCTCAGGCTCGCGCTCTGCACGCAGCTTTGCGAGTCTTCCGGTACGTGGTCTCCACACTGTATCACGGTCTCTGCTTTTGGAGACAGTGCTCGGTTGTGGTAGATGGCTACACTGACAGCGACTGGGCATGGAGTCCTCATGGACGCAGCCGCACGGGTTACGTGTTCCTGCTTGGTGGCACCGCTGTGTCTTGGCGCAGCGGCAAGCAAGGGTGCATTGCTCACAGCTCCTCAGAGGCTGAGTATGTTCCTCTGGGCGCTGGCGCCGCTGAGGCGGTGTGGCTGCAGCGGTTGTTCCAGTGCTTGGGTCAGTCCGTGCCTACCATCATCCTCCGATGCGACAACCAGAGTGCTCTCGCGATCGTTGAGAACTCTGGTGTGTTCCACGCACGCACGAAGCACATCGCTGTCGAGTATCATTTCGTGCGCGATCTGGTGGAGCGGCAGTTGATCTCCATCGTCTGGGTGGGCACAGACTTGCAGCGCGCTNTGAGCACTCTGTGTTGCACCGGCACGCGTTCTGCACGTGTATGGACATGCGTACCATCGGGTCATGGGGGAGTATTGTGATGTTGTCAGTCATACACAGTTGTACAGTTGGTTGTGACGACTCGGCCGTGTCCATGCTCGTGCAGATCCTTGAGGCGGACCCAGCTGGAGACAGAGTTCCCTGAGGTGATGCTCCACCCGCTGGAGGCAGCCTGGCAGCCTACCCAGTGTACCAGAGGGCTCCCACAGCCCACGGACTACGTTTGGAGGTCTTCAGGATTTTCTTGGTGGACAGCCCTGCCAGGCTGATTTACATGTTTGTTTTCTTACACTCTTCAGCTGTTCCCGGACGTAGGCGTGTGACCAGTCGTTGTGTCTGTCTTTTTGTCGTGCATCCGTAGGATCAGGCGGCGCTCCGTTTGGATGCTTGTGCGCAGAATTATGGCCAAAACAGTGGTTTTGGGCCGGTTCAGGTTTGACAGGCACCGCCGTGTGCGCCACTCGCTGTGAGCCACGGCGGCTATTTATGCTGTGGACCTGTCATTTGTTATCTCTCTCTGCATTTACTTCAGTTGAAGCTTAGGATACAAGTGCACGTGTCTCTCCCTACCCTTGCTGTCCCTTGCATGACCTGTGTGTCAACCAGCCAGACCTGTGCTGTCAGGCTAGCAAGCAGAAAGGCTAGGAAGCTTCCTGGAATCTTCTCACTACCTCCACATACGATAGAACACTCTGGGAGATCACCCCAGCCATAATTCTCCATCGCATCTGGCAAGAACGTTCAGCACAACCCAAATGCAACCCCACACCTACGCTCATCGCTACCATACCCCATGCCATCTAGGACAACATATAACATGCCATACTCCGTTTGAACTCCCTCCATCCAGGAAAGGCGGAAAGCAAGACGAACCCAGGCCCTTTGCAATGCCATGAAAAATGCCCCTTTCTTGTGCAACGCACGGAAAGCCAAGGCCACCATATCCATCCAACTCACACCCAGTTTCCACTGCTGGTGGAAGCACTCCGCCTTATACAGTATCTCATATGTTGGGGGGGGCGATTTCAATCCCTTTTCTTGCTTTGGTGTCTAGGAGACCCCCCCGATCCCAAAGGTTATGACCAAGGGACAAAAAAAAACGTGCGGCATCATCGAACAAACGTGACGCCCCCCCTCCCTCCCCACCCCCACCCAACAAAGGAGGAATAACCGTTCACACATGCCCCCCCCCCTCCCACCACCCACCCAGCACGCCCCATCGCCCCGACACAACCAAACCCTGCGAAGACCTGGAGGACGCAAAATCGTTACCAAAAGAAAGCGTGACCAATCCCTTTCTCGCGACGTATGTCTGTTAAAGCAATTAAATATACAAAATTGCTTCACTACCCGATTCAATACATATACATACACATATACATATACATTTACATATAGACATGAATATACGTGTCACCTAGCATATGCATAGAAATAAATGTATACATATGCATATGGATCTAAGTATACATATACATACACATACGAATAAACATGTACGTACACATCTTATACACATACACAGACAAATAAACGTGTACATACACATATACATAGGGCGACTTTGTAAGTCGCCCCCATTCTTGCTCCAGCGTGTCTGAGACGCCCCCATTCTGAGAAAAATGGCTGGGTCGCCCCCATTCCGGAAAGTCATGGTCAGGTCGCCCCCACTTTTGGTGCTTCGGGGAATTATGGCTAGGACGCCCAGTACGAATGAAATACTATCGACGTCTTGCCCCCACTTTAAAAAGTGGGGGCAAGATGACGATAATATTTTGTATCGCACATTGGTGAAAATCAGTTTCAATAAAAGCATACCGTACACAATTCCGGACACCGGGTCCGCCGTGTCCGACGTCTAGACTTGCTCGCATCGTTGTTGTAGACTTTTATATGTGACGGGTTAGACATTGTTTTTTTTTTCTGTTAGCTCATAGGGCATCTCTAACAGCAGAGAAAACGTTGACCATATGAAATTATAAAGTTTCCTATGCCTTTCCCGGCAATGACTTGGGAGATGCCACGATGGACGTACGAGCACGTATAGCGAAAGCTGCCCACGATCGGAAGTCCATCGCGCTGTTTTGGCAACTCTCTTGAAACAGGACCCCGCAAGTCACAGGGTCGAGGCCGACTAAGGACGGGTCCGTATAAAACATCGTCGAGGATCCAAACCAAGTGATATTGCTCCATCCTGATCGAAAAAATAAAACACATGTCA
>SZWC01003154.1:171190-181190 GCA_023375785.1 Penium margaritaceum | reverse complement strand
GAAGGGCAAGACGCCCGCCACATCGCCTGAAGCTGCCGACGGCAGCGAGACTGCCGAGAGCAGCAAGGGCGCTGAAAGCAGCCACACAGGAAGTTCCCGCGAGAATGAACCGGATGACGTCGCCGTGAAGGCAACTCACGATGACCGTCGTAGGCTCGCAGAGTTTGCTGCCGAGGCCGCAGGCCGAATCAAGATCACCACCGATGGTGGAGATACGGCACCACTCGAAGGAATGGGGGCAGACCCTCCTTCCTATGATGCGGCCGCAATGGAGCAAGGCAGCGCCCACTCGAGCGTCGTCGCCGACGACAGTCTCCTCTGAAATGTGGGACTCCTTGGAGGCATGTACGCGAACCGTACCCTCTTGTAGTGGGTAAGGGTGCACGGACAACATGAGGCCCTGGAGGCTATCGCCGATGTTCTGACGACATCAGAGCTCAAGTTCGCGTTCGCAAACCTGTTAGCCCACGTTGGGTAGAGCATCACGGACCTTGACCGTGATCGCCAGCTGCAGCGCCTGGCCGCCCATGAGGCAAGCCGCCGATGCAAGGACCTCGACAAGGCATTGCAGAGCATGATCCAGGTGCAGATGCAGTAGCAAGCGTAGCGTGCCGCAGCTACGGATGCCACTGCCGGTGGCAGCAACGACTTGCCTACCTCGACGACTCGGGGTCGGTCATGAACAAGTCCTTCCTCCACAGTGTGGAGATCTTTTGGAAGGGTGTGAAGCTGACCGACTAGTTGAACCGCATGGAGCACGTCCTACGTGTCCACAAGGCTCCACTCAACCAGTGGGGCGACCTTGCCACGACGCAGCTTGAAGATAAACTCTTCAAGTATGTGGTCAAGGAGTGGACTACGCAGTAGCCGCACCTCGAGTGGCGGCCCATGCCGTGGGAGGCCTTCTACGCAATCATGCGCAAGAAGTACACCCAACGTGAGGAGGCGCAGCGTGCCTTCCACAAGATCAAGGACTTCAGGCAGCTGGGCAGCTCGCTCGAATCCTACTTGAGCGAATTTGTCGCGCTCGTGGAAGAAGCCGAAAGCTTCACCGAGGGCGATGGGACTTAGACCTTCAAGTACCTAGAGTACATGCTGCTGGAGCACTTGCATGATGGTCTTGCAAGCGAGAAGCTCAAGGACAAGACCACCACGACAGCCACTGGCCAAGCTTGGACAAGCAGGAGGGCATTGCGCGACTACATGAGCGAAGTATATTCGGCGAGCCCGAAGCACTACTCTGATGCACGGCCAAACGCGCGTGCACAACAAGGCCGCGACATGCGCATGGACGCCGAAGGGGGTGGTGGGTCAGCTGGACAGCGAGGTGGGGCCAAGGGCAAGCAGCCTGCAAACCCTCCAGCCAAGAAGGCTGGTGGATACAAGGGCCCTAACAACAAGCGCAGCCTAGAGAATGAGGAGCTGCATGCGGCGCGAAAGCGTCGTAACACATCCTTCCGCGAAGGGCTCTCCCACAACTGCATGCAGCCGGGCCACTTTAGGGCTCAGTGCCCTCAAGCTGCTCGGGGTGGACAAGAGGCCGCGGCGTCAGCTGCAGCAGTAGCACCTCGTGGGGATGGTGCAGCAGGAGGCCGCGGACAGGGCCGTGGACAGGGTCGCGGTCTCGGCAATGGGCCCGGCCGTGGTAACGGACAGGGCCGTGGGGTGGGTTTTCCCCACCCCTGATTAATGTCAATGGCGACCACTCAGGAGCAAAACGGGATCACGATTGTGGGTTCATGTTTTCAGATGAGGATGTTAAACAATTTGAGTTTTTGACAAGTTAAAATTTCTTTGTTGTCTTCTCTCCTCTTGTTGAACCGCATTCTACACTTGCTAACCGACATTGCACACTAAACCTTGCATCTTCGGACGAGATGCATGATCATACATGCTTAGTGGTGGCGACACCGACCACTGTGCAAGAGTTGTGTGACGCAGTGATTGAAGAAAACGCCCTCAAAGCAATGAGTTCAATCACGTTCGCAGTACCTTTAGTCAACGATTTCGACTCAGTCAAATTCAAAGACTAGAAGGTGCTAGTCGAATTCACACGTGCCCATAAGATGTGGACTCGAGTGGGTGAATCATGGGAGTTGCGACGCCCGTTGTATAGATTCTGTGTTTATCACAAACTCGGCTTGCCGTCATTGAGTCTGTTCACTCGGAAGAGTGGGGGCAACATGACGATGCAGTTCAAAGGACACCTAGTTGGTGCTCCCGTGAACATACTTGCTCACACTGGAGGGGACGACTGTTTTGTTAGCCATGGCTTTACCCGACAGGTTGGCTTGAGGTACGATCCATCGAATGGCGCAATTGTTGTTGGTGACAACCGTATGGTACCCGTGATCGGTACTTGTAAAGCGAAAAATTGTATTCAAGGGTACACACAGAGTGTCACTTTGAAGGTACTCAATCTTCTTGACTCGTTTGACGTGGTGCTAGGCGATCCCTGGCTTCGTGACAACAAGGCACTAATGTGCTTTGAATCAAATTGTTTGATCCTCCGAAAAGGACAACACCGCTTTACGTTGATTCCGAGTAGGGAATTATCACCGACCCGACTCAAAGTTCATGCCAGCTTGTCTCCAATGCAGGTCAAGAGACATATTCGACAAGGTTGTCGATGCTTCTTGGCTCAGTTGCAGAAAGTTGAGGACGACGTGACGGAAGACACGCCACAAGAGATCAGATCTCAAGTTCTCGGATGTATTCCAAGACCCACCGGCTGGGCTTCCACCAGAAAGACACATGGGCCACACGATTCCACTGCAACCAAAGGTGACTCCTCCGCCTCAAGTTCTCGGATGTATTCCTTTTTGCCTTAGTCCAGCAAAAAGGCGAGAGGCCGAACGCCAAATCAAAGAGTACCTTGCAAAGGGGTGGATCGAGCTCAGTAGCTCGCCGTACGGTACGCCAATCTTTTTTGTGAACAAAAAGGAAGGTGGTTTACGCATGTGCGTGGATTACCGGGCGTTGAACAAGCTGACGGTGAAAAATCGATTCACCTTACCGCGGATTGAGGACCTTTTTGACCAACTCCAAGGCGGAAAAGTATTTTCATCCTTGGATTTGTCTCAAGGGTACCATCAAATCTGCATCACGGAAGATGATGTGCCCAAAACCGCGTTTCGAACACACATGGGACACTATCAGTTTCAAGTGTTATGCTTCGGGCTTACGAATGCCCCGGCAACCTTCCAAGGAAAAATGAACCGAACGTTCGCCAAGCAACTCGGACAGTTTGTCTTGGTTTACCTGGACAACATCCTGGTTTTTTCCAAGTCAATGGAATAGCACATAGAACATCTGCTCAAAGTTCTCGCAATCCTTTGGGAATAGAAGTTCTATGCGAAAGTGAGCAAGTGCAAGTTTGCACAAGATAAGCTCGAATACCTCGGACACATCGTCGGCAAGGACGGCATCCATGTCGACCCACGAAAGGTCCAAGCCGTTGTGGACTGACCACGTCCCGAGAATATGGGGCAGATACGGTCTTTCCTCGGCCTTGCAAGCTACTTTCGACGCTTTATGCAAGGGTATTCGACCCTGGTAGCACCACTAACCAGGCTCACGCGAAAAGACGTGCGTTGGGAATGGACACCTGATTGCGAGAACACTTTTTTCAAGGTCAAAGAGCTCCTATCCACGGTGCCCGTCCTAGCTCTTCCGGATCCATCGCAACCTTGGGAGGTTTGATGTGATGCATCGGTAGTAGGACTCGGAGCCGTCCTCATGCAGAACGGTCACCCAGTTGCGTATAAGAGCCGAAAGCTCATTCCCACGGAAACGCGGTACACGACTGGGGATCAAGAGCTCCCTGCGGTAGTACACGCTTTCAAGATGTGGCGTTGCTACCTCAAGGGTGCTGAAGGGGTTGTGATGGTCGTGACCGACCATAATCCATTGGTGGTTTTCCAAACGCAACCGAACCTGTCAAGACGACAGGCGCGTTGGAGCGAATACTTGAGTCGATTCTCGTTCACATGGGAATATCGACAAGGACGCATCAATGTGGCCGATCCACTGAGCCGACAGCCTGTGGAAATTAAAGCAACCACCGAGGTCAGTGGGTGTTATATGGCCATTGCAACAGCAATAGTACAACCACCAGATCCCCCTGCACCTCTGCGGCAACCACCACGGGAAATTATCCATTACAACGGTTTTGTAAACAGGATCGGAATGGAATACTGTGTGGATTCTTGGTTTCAAGACTCTCAAAATCTGGACAAGTACGGCTTGGTGGAGGCCGCACGAATCTTCAGGCACGGAGAACAAGTTGTTGTGCCAAACTCGGGAGACCTTCGAGCAAAGGTAACCTCCTAGTTCCACCACCCGCCGGTCGCAAGTCATGTGGGACCCCGAAAGACTGGACAGGCACTCTCGGACCACTATTGGTGGCCACGGTGGAGTGTTGATGTCCGTAAGTGTTGACATGCGACCCATGTCTTCGGAATAAGGCCAGCAACAAGAAGCCTGCTGGACTCCTCCAACAGCTTCCCATTCCTGGGACTCCATGGGAGTGCGTCAGCATGGACTTCATTACTGGTCTTCCGGACACAACCCGTGGCCATGATGCAATGATAGTGGTTGTGGATCTTTTGACGAAGATAATACACTTCATTCCTACAACTACTGACGTGAATGCAGAGGAGACCGCTGGTCTATTCTGTGAGGGTGTCGTAAAGTACCACGGCTTGCCATTGCGCATTATCTTTGATCGAGATCGAAAATTTGCTAGTAAGTTCTGGTAAAAGATGCACGAATACTTCAGCAGTGAGTCGCAAATGTCGACAGCATTTCACCCTCAAAGGGATGAACAAACAGAGCGCATGAATCGCACTCTGGAGCAGATGCTCCGCATGTACGTGGACCCTGCCATGAATGATTGGGACGAATTCCTAGCACCGGCAGAGTTTGCGGTGAACAACTTGGTGGACGAGTCCATACAGTTCACACCATTCGTGTTGAACAGTGGTCGGCATCCAGTGGTACCCTCTTCATTGGTGAAGAGTGGAAGTACAGGAGGAAAGGTTCCTTCCACTCAAGCCTTTGCCGAGCGCATCGACTCCGTGTTACACGAGGCCAGGGGTCACCTGCAAGCAGCTCGGCAGCGACAAAGGCATATGCCGACAAAGGTCGCCGGGAGGTCTCCTTTGACGGTGGTGACAAAGTGCTGCTTAGCACTGAAAACCTTCGGCTGAAGTCGCCAGGGGCAAGAAAACTTCTGCCGAAGTGGATTGGGCCGTTTCCCACTCCGGCACGCATCGGGCCAGTGGCAAACCGATTGCTACTTCCGCCGAGTGTGAAGATACATGTCGTGTTTCATGTAAGCCCGCTAGCTCCATACACGGCAGAAGGAACCGTTCAGCCATCGCTTACGGTCCTGGCTGCCGACGGCCAATACGAGGTCCTTCGCCTACTCCAGCACCGAGAGCGGACTCTTCGGTCGTGCGTTGTCAGGGAGTACCTCGTTCATGTTGGTTTTTTCGCATCCCTCATTGTGCTCTGTTGTGTCCTCCCGGCTTGTGTACATCGGCGTGCAGATGACTGACGGCGAGACTCGACGCTGATGGAGTGTCGTCCGGTGGAGCCGACGCACGCTGAGGTCTTCTCGCAGTTCGCTGGAGCCTCCTCTCTCAGGCGACGCGCTCAGCTCCATCGGCAGGCCTCCTCGGCGGTCGTGCTGCCGGCGGTCATTGACTCCGCATTTGCTGCTTGCATGCGTCCAGCGCGTCCCATCCCGTCTGCATCGTCATGCACTGCCTAGGGTCCCAGTTGCATGTTGCATGGCCCTGTTTGGGAGCATAAACCGTTGTGGGCACTATCTGGGTTTAGGCTGCCATAACTCCTCGCTACTGTTTTTCTAGCAGATTCTGACCGTACGGCTGCGTTCGCAGCGGCGGTATTATGGTATGGTCCAATTTTCAGGCAAAACGGACGACGCCCGGGTTTTGGGCTGTCGGCTGCCTGGCAGGCCTCACCGAGAAAACCTGCCAGCCTGAACTGAGCTATTTTCTGATTGGCTGTTGAACTGAGTAACAAGCTCTACAGAGATGGGGGGGCCTAGAACTTGGAGGGGTCTCCCATTGTTGTTCATTCTTCATTCCTAATCAGTCATTGTCAGTTTTCAGCTGCTTTCTGGGGCTTACTCTACCGCGCGCGCTTCTGAGTAACAAAACCCAGAGCTTCCAGACTTAGACTGTAGAGCAGCAGACTGAGGGGGCAGCTGACCTAAGCAACGAGCGTGGAAGCCCGCACGCTGCATCAACAACGCTGTTGCCCCAACGTGCTGCATAGTTTCCTTTTTGGTATCAGAGCCAGAGCGTAGCAGCAGCAGCAGAAGACTGGCGAACAGGTGCCAGACAACGCCGGCGGACCCCCATACGCGCCGGTGCAGGGGAAATGCTGCCGGATTTTTTCGGGCAGCATTGACCCTCCTGGTGGCGGCGTCAGAATATTTCCCACAGCCACTGGGCCAGGGGAAATGTTGCCGAAATTTTTTCGGCAGCACTGACCCCCACGCGTGACGCGAGGTGGTGAGCGGCAGGCAGCGTCTGACGTCTGTGGGCGACGACGCATGCGGCGACGCCACCAGCGCGCTGCCGTCCTTCATACCTCCAGGGCACGCCAGCCCAGCTGTGTCTGCTGCCACGTACTACCTGGCACAACAGCAGACTCAGCGTCAGTGGCAGACAGTCACTTCCGTCCTTGGCCCCACTCCGGGTGCCGGCCGCAGGCAGAAGGACTTTGAGACGCCGCCACCGCCGCTTCAAGCCGGCGAGCAGTTCCGAAGCTGGGAACTTAGCTTCCGGATCTGGGCGCAGGGTGAGGGTCTGTGGGCATACTACACCCTCCCTTACGACTCCACTCAGGCCGACCAGTTGTATGACGCTGGCCGCGCCGCCCGTGCTCTTGTCCCAGTCGCCCCTCCAGCTTCCCGCCTGGCCTTCGAACCTTTCCTCGGTGACGTCACGGTTGGCGCCATCCCAGACCCTGCAGCCGCCTGGCACGTCCTCACCAGGCCCCATCGCCTGTCCAGCGACGCTGAGATCAGCCGTCTGCTCCGGGAGTTCAACTCCCTGCACATGGGGGAGACCGAGACGGTCACTGCCTACTGGCAGCGGGCGGAGGACATCCTCCGTCGTCTCGGCACATCTGCTCCGCCCCCTCTGTCCGCGCTCCTCACCATAAAGCGCGGCGCCACTAGCGACTACGCCGACGACTTCGTACACTACCCCCAGGACGTCCTCTCCACCATGGCGACCCAGGGCGCCCTCATGCCCTGGGCATACGAGCTCTTCTTCCGTATTGAGGAAGCTCGCCAGGAGTCCCAGCTCCATCGTACGGAGGCGCTTGCATCCCCTGCCGTCGCCTCCCCCGCTGTCGCCTCCCCTGCCGTTGCCTCCGTGGCCGTTGCCTCCCCCGCCGCAGCAACCTCATCGTCGTCGGGGAAGAAGAAGAAGAACCGGAACAAGAAAGGCAAGGGTCAGCCGCAGCAGCAGCAGCAGCAGTCGTCGACAGGCTCCAGCGGTGGTGGCTCGGTCTGCCACAACTGTGGTCAGCCCGGGCATGGATGGTACACGTGCCCTATCCCGACAGACGAGGCGCGCATCGTCGCTACCATGCGACGCCAGCGAGAGCGATGCCTCGCCTCTGCCGCCGTCGCCGCTGCTGGCCCGACCACTTTGACCTCGTCCAGCGGCGCTGCCACTCCGGCAGCTCCGCCTGTCCCGCAGACACCCGCGCCGCAACAGTACTACCCGGAGCCGTCGGCGCCCTCGCTTCCTTCACCAGCGCAGCTCTCCTACTACCTGGGCTCCGGCGCCGTCACTCCGCACTCCGTCTACACTCCCGGGCCCTCCTCCCGTGAGCGTCAGCTGGAGCAGTTCATCGCTCTCCAGCTCGGCCTGCCTCGCCCTCCTCCCCAGGGAAGTGCGAGTTGCATCACCTCCTGCTCTGTTGCCCAGCCCTGCATGACTGAGACTGAGCTGCGGTCATGTCTCGTTTCATCGTCTGTCTCATCGTCGCCCGTGGTTTCCTCCGCCCCTCTCCTTGATGATATTGCTTGGCTTGACGATTGGCAGTCCCGTTTCGCACCTCCGTCCACTACGTCTGCGTCCCTCGCCTGCTGCCATGTGACCGTTAGCGATCTAGCGACCCCGGTCCAGGACCCTGCTGAGACCTGGATCATCGACTCCAGGGCCACGCATCACATGACGGCCTCTCGTGAGGCCTTCGGTATGCTCGGTCCCGTCGGCGATGTCTCCGGTGTCCGGACAGGTTCCGGGCAGGTGTTACCTGTCCGTGGTGTTGGCGTCGTTCGTTTTCGTGGTCCTGCCGGTGACGTCTTTTTGACCGATGTCCTCTTCATCCCTGGTCTCGAGCTCAGCCTCCTGTACGTGACTGCCTTTGACCACATGAGCATGGATGTCGTGCACTCGCGTGGTGTTGGCACTGTGTCGTTGCATCCGTCTGGTCTTGTCGTCCTGCACGCCACCACCCGTGGCAACCTGTGGCATGTTCCCCGCCTCTCCTCTTCTTCTCCCGTCTCCTCCTCGTCGGCCGCCACAGGCCATGTGCTCGTCACCAGCACGCTTTCTCCTCAGCACACCTGCCTCTTGCACCGCCGCCTCTGCCACGTCCACTCTGCCGCTGTGGACAGCATGCTTCGCACCCAGCCTGCCTCAGGCCTTGACCCGGAGACTTTCCCTCTCTCGTGCCCCACAGAGTGCATTGACTGCGCTCAGGGGAAGATGCACCGGTCTACGTACCCCTTGTCTGCCTCTCGTACATCCGCCCCCCTCGACCTTGTCCACTCGGATGTCATGGGTCCTCTCCCCACCGAGTCTGTCGGCGAGCATGGCCGCTATGTACTCACCCTCACGGACGACTACTCTCGCTATCGCTGGGTCTTCTGTCTTAGGCAGAAGAGCGATGTCGCCCGGGCCATCCAGGACTGGCTTGTCCTCGCCAAGCGCGCGTGTGGCCGCTCCCTTCGCCGCTTTCGCTCCGATCGCAGTGGCGAGTACATGGGTGAGGCCAAGACTTTCCTCGCCTCCCGCGAGATCCACCACGAGACTTCGGCGCCCTACACACCCGCCCAGAACGGTGTCTCCAAGTGGTGGAACCGGACCATGGCCGACGCCGTCCGCACCATGCGTGTCAAGTCTGGTCTTTCCGAGGGCTTCTACTTTGAAGCCATGGCTTACATGACCTGGGTCTGGAACCGGATTCCCCACGGTCCCCTTTCCCGTCAGTCCACCCCGTACCAGCATCGGTGCGGTCAGCGCGCTCACCTCCGCCCCGCTCGCGTCTGGGGTTGTGTCGCCATTGTCTGGCTGCCCGCCCCGCAACAGGGCGGCAAGCTCGCCCCCCGCGGCCGTCCCTCCACCTTCCTCGGTGTCTCTCGTCAGTCCAAGGCTTGGCGCTTCTGGGACCCCTCCCGGCACTGCATCGTCGAGTCCCGGGATGCCCTCTTCTTCGAGGACCTATTTCCTCGTGACCTCATTCGCTCCGGCTCGTCTGTGTCTATCCCGTCGCGTGGGGGAGTGGTGAGTCCGTCCTCCGTCCTACCGCGTCCGGGTGACACATTCCTTGGTCCCTCCGGGCCAGCTGTCCCAGTCTCGTCTGATGGTCCCTCCGGGCCAGCCTCCCCAGCCGCGTCCGTTGGTCCCTCCGGGCCAGCTGTCCCAGTCGCGTCTGCTGGTCCCTCCGGGCCAGCTGTCCCAGTCGCGTCCGCTGGTCCCTCGGGGCCAGCTGTCCCAGTCGCGTCCGCTGGTCCCTCCGGGCCAGCTGCCCCAGCCGCGTCCGCTAGTCCCCCCAGGCCAGCTGTCCCAGTCGCGTCCGCTGGTCCCTCCGGGCCAGCTGCCCCAGTCGCGTCCGCTGGTCCCTCCGGGCCAGCTGTCCCAGTCGCGTCCGCTGGTCCCTCCGGGCCAGCTGCCCCAGCCGCGTCCGCTGGTCCCCCCGGGCCAGCTGTCCCAGTCGCGTCCGC
>SZWC01003154.1:157015-169510 GCA_023375785.1 Penium margaritaceum | reverse complement strand
AGCCTCCCCAGCCGCGTCCGCTGGTCCCTCCGGGCCAGCTGTCCCAGTCGCGTCTGCTGGTCCCTCCGGGCCAGCCTCCCCAGCCGCGTCCGCTGGTCCCTCCGGGCCAGCTGTCCCAGTCGCGTCTGTTGGTCCCTCCGGGCCAGCCTCCCCAGTCGCGCCCGCTGGTCCCTCCGGGCCAGCCTCCCCAGTCGTGTCCGCGGATCTCTCCGGGCGGACAGCCCCAGTCGTCTCCACTGGCCCATCAGACTAAACGTCGTCGCACGCCTTGCCACGCTACACACGTGGCCGGGCGGCAGTCTCCGACCCAGGCCGTTGGTGAGCGTGAAGACCGTCGCACCGTGCTCGGTGGCGCCTCGACCCCCCGTGGCTCCATGTGCCTCCTCCACTCCCACGGTCGTGAGTGGGGACCCTGGCACCAAAGCCCTGGGCCTGACCACCGCGGCCATCATTGCAGATCTGCACCCGGCCTCCGCATTGGGCTACGCCATGCTCCATCACGAGCATCGGCACGCTGTCGTGGCTGTCCTTGCGCGCATCCCACCTGGGGCGCGAGAGGCACATGCTCTCTCAGTTCGCTCCACAGCACGCCCGGAGGACCCAGCCACCTTGCGCGAGGCACGAGCCTGCCCTGAGGCCGCACACTAGGACGCTGCTTGCGCCGATGAGCTCGCTGCTATCCGACAGCACCACGTATACGACCTCGTCGACCTTCCTCCAGGTCGGAAGGCCATCGGCGCCAAGTGGGTCTTTCGGCGCAAGTGGAAACCTGACGGGTCCTTGGACAAGTACAAGGCCCGCCTCACTGCAAAGGGGTTTGCCCAGGTCCCTGGGGTCGACTATGACCAAATCTTTGCCCCAGTTGGCCGGTTCTCCACCAGCCGGACGCTCTTCAGCCTGGTCGCCCAGCATGGGTGGGAGCTGCATCAAATGGATGTGAGCAACGCTTTTCTCCATGGTTCACTGGAGGGTGAGGAGCTTTACATGGTGCAGCCACCAGGCTTCGACGATGGCACCGGGAGAGTGTGGCGCCTTCGTAAGGCCCTCTATGGCCTGAAGCAGTCGCCTCGGTGCTGGAACCAGGAGAGCAGCAGCACGCTCCTTCGTGGTGGGCTCCAGTGCAGCACCACAGACCCTGCAGTGCTTGTCAGTCCGCGAGGCCAGACCTTCGCTGCTGTTCTGGTGTACGTCGACGACCTCCTCATTGCGTCGCCAGACACGGCTGCCATCCAGCGCGTAAAGGAACTGCTGCACGCAACCTACCAGATGAAGGATCTCGGGTCTGCCCGAGTCTTCCTGGGCATGGAGCTCGAGCATGATCACTCCCATGGCATTCTCCATGTCCATCAGGCTGCTTATGTGCAGACTCTGTCCACTCGCTTCACCAAGGACCTGCCACTCGTACCGAGCGCATCCTCACCCATGTCGCCCGATGGCCAGGTGAAGCTGAAGAGTCTTGACCCAGCTGTTGTGGGGGAGCCAGTTGACGTGACCGCGTACCTGCGAGTCATCGGGTCATTGATGTTCCTGGCGACGACGACGCGTCCAGACATCACGTTCGCCATCAACCTCCTGGCCCAGTTTTCTCAGGAGCCGCGTCACCTCCACCACGAGGCCGCGATCCGAGTACTGCGCTATGTCGTCTCGACTCCTCGTCGAGGTCTCATGTTCCGCCGTCAACCAACTGTTGTCGTAGTGGACTACACCGACAGCGACTCGGCCGGCAGCCCGGACGGTAAGAGTCGCACAGGCTGGATCTTCCTGATTGGCGGCACGGCTGTGTCCTGGCGCAGTGGCAAGCAGGGGTGCATTGCACGCAGCACCGCTGAGGCTGAGTACGTGGCTCTTGGATCAGGCGCGTGTGAGTGTGTGGTTGCGTCGTCTGCTGTCTGAGTTGCGCCAGTCTGTCCCATCCATCACGCTGCATTGTGACAATGAGAGTGCCATGGCCATCGCCAGCAATGACGGCGTGCATCACACACGCACAAAGCACATCAACGTCGAGTATCACTATGTGCGTTCATTGTTGCATGACGGCAGCATCAGCATCGTGTGGGTTGAGACAGCACGGCAGTTGGCTGACTTCCTGACCAAGGCACTGAAGCGCGACTCGTTCAAGAAGGCTGTNGCACTATCTGGGTTTAGGCTGCCATAACTCCTCGCTACTATTTTTCTAGCAGATTCTGAACACACGGCTGCGTTCGCAGCGGCGGTATTATGGTATGGTCCAGTTTTCAGGCAAAACGGACGACGCCCGGGTTTTGGGCTGCCTGGCAGGCCTCACCGAGAAAACCTGCCAGCCTGAACTGAGCTATTTTCTGATTGGCTGTTGAACTGAGTAACAAGCTCTACTGAGCTGGGGGGGCCTAGAACTTGGAGGGGTCTCCCATTGTTGTTCATTCTTCATTCCTAATCAGTCATTGTCAGTTTTCAGCTGCTTTCTGGCGCTAACTCTGGCGCGCGCGCTTCTGAGTAACAAAACCTAGAGCTTCCAGACTTAGACTCTAGAGCAGCAGACTGAGGGGGCAGCTGACCTAAGCAACGAGCGTGGAAGCCCGCACGCTGCATCAACAACGCTGCTGCCCCAACGTGCTGCATAGTTTCCTTTTGTTCATTGGGCCGGTTGTGGACCTGAACATAATTCATGGGAGCCCGAATCTCAGTTGTCCATAGGGGTGGTCAACGAGTACTGGAGCGAGCTTGCAGCTCGCACAGATGGATGCGTGGTAGGAGGTACCACCGGAACGCGAAAAAAGCGAACAAAATTCCAAGAGGGCAGCATTCATGGACAGCGGCCATAGGAGGTTGGGGACGCCCAACATGGTTGTTGCGCGGACGCTCCAGCCTAAAGGGGGGAGGCCGCTATCCGTGCTGACCTACAAGCTGCAGCTTAGGTCTAAGTACCACGCACATGTTCATGTTTAGGTGGTGATTGAAATCATTAATTTTTTTTCACAATGCAGATGACTCACTGACTGAAAATCCTACTTGTTGTTCATGAACCGGGACGGTTCATAATAAGTGGGGAGGAATGTAGCGGGAGGGCCGGTTCGGCGCTCCCTCCTCGCTGAAGCCAGGGCTGGCCGGCGGCCAGCACTGTGCTGGCCGCCGGCTTGCTCGCTGCCGGCCGGCTGGATGGCCGGCGGCTGGCCAAGCGACCGGCCGACCAGCCGCCAGCCGCCGATTGCGGCCTCAGCCCGATCGGCGGCTGAGAGGCCACGAGGGCCTCGAGGGCGAGGCCTCGTGGCCTCGTGCCCTCAGCCCCCCTCGCCCTCCTTGCAAAACAAGCAAGCCAGGACGAGGGATAGGGGGAGCGAGGGTGAGGTCGAGAGAGAGCTGGCGCGAAATCGCCAGCGTGCCTGGCACGCGACGATTTCGCGCCTGAACGGCAAAACGTAAATCGAAGTTCGTTCTTGACAAACTTCGACATAAAATAAACGAAACAACTCGTGGGAACACACGAATTCGAGGTAAAAACCCCCGGTTTGGGTCCAAAAACCAGGGTTTTGGTTAAAAACGGATATGGGCCTCCGGAGACTCAAAATATTCGAGACTCCCTGCTCTGGGTCGTTGATGACGATTGCCCCTCCGTCCTGCGAAGGGGGTAAACCCCTGACGCGGACTGAGAACGCCATTCTGCGAACTCCGACGATGACTCCAGAGCAGGAGCTGGAGACACGACCCGTTGCAGCCGCACACTGATTTTTGTCACTGTATATATGCGCTTCACTTGTTCGACAGTTGTCACCGAAGTAAGACTAAAAGTTCATAAATATCATCATTTTCCAATTCCGTGAATGTTATCCTGCTTTGTACCTCATCGTTGTAAACAGCTTGCGGTTTCTGCCTAGTTGGCCAAGGATTTCGTCTTATCCGCTACAACATAACAATGAAGGTGAAAGAAAAGGGTAGTACCTAAAGATTTTTTTTTAAGTGCATGAATATGAAATGTGCATGAATTTCTACGAAATTGTTTTTAACAAAATCACAAGTTTGTTGTGAACAATTTTGCACCCTACACTAGAAGCAAAGAAATTACGATAATGTGGATATTTCGGTACAAATGTTTTTATATTCAGCTATATTTTCCAATAAGATACCATGAGCGGCGTATAGGCAATCAATACTGTTCAGATGGAATATTGTATGAGTCTACTTAAAAAATAGGGTATTGCTTGGGCAGTTAGTGGGTATGGGAGTACTTGTCCTAATACTCCAAAAAATTACTCGCTACACGACAAAATGGCGCACAGAGTAGGGTTGCGCGACCCCTAGTACCTCAACGTTTTCCGGCTTCCGAAAACCGATCGCAAACCCATGGACCGTTCGACCGTTTATGTTAAGGGGCATGCACGTACGCGTGCTTTCCATTTCTGCGGGCTGAGGGAGATGCATGCTGCTACGTCCGAGCAACCGCTCCCCTTTTCCTCCCTGAACCGGCGCCCGGTCACCCTTGTAGATTGGTGCATCCGGACAGGCGTCCCACCCATGTGCGTCCGGGCGACAGTCGACACTCGCCGATCCGACCTGCCGGTCGCATACGCCGGCAGCCTTCCCCACCTGTCAACACAGCTCGTCTCCAAGTGGCCCACCCAAGTGCCCCTCTCTCGTCGGCGCATCGTCCCCTGATCGTTGCTGCAGTCCACATTCTCTCCGTCCCTGCATCTCCTGTACAGACTGCCGGAAGTGGCTTTCAAGTATTGTGAAGCGTAGTGAGCGGTATGGTTTTTGAGGCAACTGTGACTACCGAGTTCTAGATTTCCCCCTGCTCCTCTGAAATCCATCACCATGTGTTGGGATCGATCACTCAACTCAGATGGTCCGGCTGCCGCCTTGGCCCCCGTGCCGGGAGCCCAGGATGTGCAGCGCGACGTGACATCAGCCAACCCCAACCTTTTCCGACAGCTTGCACAGCAGTTCGCCATGTGCGGCATACCGTACCAGCAGCTCCAGGCATGTGGGCCCGGAATACCACCCGGCTTCCTTCCCTTCAACCACCTGCAGCAGTGCAATGGCGTCGAGCCCCCGACCCCCACTTTCTTCCAGTTTCCCATCCTCCACTCACCCAACACAGCTGGGCAACAATCCGCGCAGGAGTTCGACGAGGCCGAGGATGTGGAGGCGGATGAGGATTTGGTGGAGGATGACCGGAAGGATGGGGGACCACCAGCTTATCAATGTCAGGAGTCCCTGCCTCCGGCAAAGAGGCAGGCAGCCGTCGTGGAAGTCAAGCAGCAGCAGGAAGCTATCCCCGATTACGATCTGACTGCCGATCTTCCGGACGAGTGCATCTCCCACATCTTCAGCCTCCTCTCCAAGATCAGCGATCGCTTCTCCTGCGCTCTCGTGTGCCGCCGCTGGCTGCATCTCCAGGGCATGCTTCGGTTTGAGCAGGCGACGCCCTCTCCTGCCGTGGATGAACCACTCGCGGCTCCTCATTCTGCAAAGGTCCCCTCCTCAGGACCGGAGCCCGTCTCCATGGCGAGAGCGGCCGACGCAGGGGAGGATGGTGCCAAGGCAGGCAGTCTGTACCGTACTCTCGAGGGGAAGCATGCCTGCGACGCACGGCTCATGGCCATGGCAATCTCGCTGCAGCACAGGGGCGGTCTCGAAAGGCTTGCGCTCCGTGGGTACGGGCTTGGTCGGCAAAGCAGCAGGCTGGAGGAGTGTTACGGCCGCAAGTCTCCTCTGGAGTTCCGGAAACGCAGACGCGCGGCTCCGGAGTGCAACGCCACGGTCCTGCCGCTGACGGCTTCAGGGCTGCAGGCCATAGCGCTGGCCAGCCCGGGCATGCGGTCCCTGTCGATATGGAACTGCCCGGGGCTGGACGACGAGGCCATCTCAGCCGTCGCAAGTGTCTGCCCGCAGCTGGAGAAGGTGGACATCGTCGACTGCCCCCGCATGAGTGACAGGGCGCTGCTGTCCCTCGCTCGGTTCGCTCCCAACCTCACTGCGCTCACCGTGGCTGGCTGCAGCCTGGTCACGGACCAGGGGTTGCGCATGCTGTCCAAGCGCTGCCTGCGGCTCAACGCCCTCAGTCTCACTGACTGCCCACGCGTGGGCGGCAGGGGCCTTGCCGTCCTTGGGTCCGCCTGCAAGTCTCTGAGCAAGGTGAAGCTGGCCGGGCCGCTGGGCATCACAGACGACGGCTTCAGACTGATGAGTGAGCACCTGTGTGGCGTGCAGAGGCTGCGGATTGGTGACCTGTCCCAGCTGTCCGAAGCCGGTCTGTCCTGCCTTGGGAGGGGNGGTGCAACATCAGCGACAAAGGCATTGGAGCGTTGGTGTCTCGGATTGGGCATTCTCTCGTCAACCTGTCAGTTTCAGGCTGCAGGCGGCTCACCGACGCAAGTCTGGAGCACATCTTGCTGGAGTGCCAGTCGCTGTCGGGGCTCAATCTGAAGAACTGCCCTGGGCTGAGCAGGGAGGCGTTGAGGATGGTGAAGCAGAGAGTTGCCAGTCTGGATGGGCCCACATGCCTGTTTGCAGATCCCTGATGAATCATGGAGGCCTTAATTAAAACTTTCATGGCTTTGCCCCTCCTGATCTGTAGTGATGTAAAATGACGGCAGTTGCAATAGTGGAATGCTTCGCTACCGACCCTCCACATGTAGCATCAAATCTTTCAGAATCAAAGTAAGAGCTCGAGTTGCAAGCTTCTTCATTTGGCACAATCTATATTCCATACTAGTACATGAGAGGTTGATGAAAAAATGAAAGAATGTGAAGACAGGACGGAAAGACTGATACCCACCATGTCCAAAGTTAAAGCTGGCACGCCTGTACCCTAAAAATTTTGAACATCGTGCCCAGGATGGACCAAATTCAAGCAGCTATATCCACGGGCTAAACAAAAGGGATGATGTATCCACACAAGCAGCAATGTTGTCGCTGCATGAAATGCAGCGTCGGAATGCTGACATCATCAAGCTCCTCGAACAATCACAAACCCCTCTTTCGAGGTGTTTGTGATTGTGTGAGGGAGGGGTGTACGTGGGGTTTGTGTAGGTAGCTGCAGCTGCTAAATAAGCACACAAGCAAGCAAGCAAGAGTGCGATTGGGCGACACCATGGATCGGGGGCAAGCTCACTTTGACACACTGGCGGATAAGCGAAAAACAAGTGTGTACGTAACAAGTGAGCGAGGTGGTAAGTGCCAGTTGACCGGGCCACCCACACGAGGCATTCGACGTGGGGCCCGGACGCCACCCAGGGAGCGAGCGAGCTCCAGGCGATTTCTCACACACCGGTACAACCGGACGTGTGGTCCCGAGTGTAGTTACTAGGAACCTTCCTAGGTCACACGTGTGAGAGCAAGCAGGGACGTGCAATAGACATACGCCCCCATGGATGCGGAATGCTTGCATTGCTTAGCTCAGTACAACCAAGACAAGAAGTGAGAGGGGAGTGAGAGTCACTTAGCAACCGGTGAGCGTGCACTCGCCACGGGCATCACGCCCAGGCGAGCACACACCGCCACCCGGGGGTCGAGCCCGACCGCTCGGCATAAAACCGAAGCGGCGGCTACTCACCAGTGCACGGGTGAACCCGGCAAGGTGGCCCCCTAAGGATCAGCACCCGGGAAATGCAGCTCCCCCAGAAAACACTCAAAGGCAAGCAACATGATGCAAGGCACGGCAGTTGAGATGTACGGGCCCTAGCATCTACCGCATCACAGAGTCATAAGAGGCATAGTAAGTGAGACAATGGCCACATGAGTCTCAAGTAGAGCCCCAGGATAAAGCTGTAGCACCTGCAGAAGGATGCCAACGACTTCTGCCAGAGCTGTCACGTCATTTTCTTCCCCAGGCAGGGCCATGTCATTCAATCTGTACAAGTGAATGCACAGTGTGTGAGGAGCAAGAGGGCACAGAGTTGTGAGTGGCAAACAAACTTCAACACTCCCCCATGCCCCGCAGTCACTCAACTCATACACACGAGAGCAACACAAGGGAGATCACGAGAGGTGATAAGAACATGCTGGCATCAAACAGTCAACCAATCAGCCTGGATCATGTGGACAGATGAGACCAACAGAATGGCCAACGCTCTTGAACACATTACGACTGAGGGCCTTCGTGAGGAAGTTAGCTCTCTGAGACCGTGTGTCCACCTAAGCGACCTGGACAATGCCTGCAACAATGCACTCGCGAACAAAGTGGTGCTCCACATTGATGTGCATAGTGCGTGAATGATGCATGCCGCTGTTCTCAGCGATTGCCTTTGTGCTTTGGTTGTCACAGCGCAGAGTGATGCAATGAATAGGGACACGCACTTGCTGTGTAAGCGACACAGCGAGACAGCCTCACATGTACCTGCTCCAAGTGCAACATACTCAGCCTCAGCGGTACTGCGTGCAACACAACCTTGCTTGCCACTTTTCCAGGAGACTGCAGTGCCACCGACAAGGAAGATGTAGCCTGTTCGGCTGTGGGCATCGGTGTCCTGTGCCCAGTCACTGTCTGTAAAGCCATCCACCACGACAGAGGGCTGTGTACGAAAGTAGAGCCCGACGCGGGGGGTGGAGAGGGCATAGCGCACAACCCGCAATGCAGCCTCAAGATGGCGCTCGCGGGGACACTGGGAGAACTGGGAAAGGAAATTCACAGCAAACGCCACGTCAGCACGGGTGGTAGTGGCAAGATACATCAATGAGCCAATGACCCTGAGGTAGTCGGTCACATCGGCCATCTCCCCCACTGTGGCCATCTCCCCCTGTTGTGCTTTGTGCCGTTCCTGTACAGTTTACTGTGACAACTCGGCCGTGTCCATACTCATGCANATGCGGGGGGTGGAGAGGGCATAGCGCACAACCCGCAATGCAGCCTCAAGATGGCGCTCGCGGGGACACTGGGAGAACTGGGAAAGGAAATTCACAGCAAACGCCACGTCAGCACGGGTGGTAGTGGCAAGATACATCAATGAGCCAATGACCCTGAGGTAGTCGGTCACATCGGCCATCTCCCCCACTGTGGCCATCTCCCCCTGTTGTGCTTTGTGCCGTTCCTGTACAGTTTACTGTGACAACTCGGCCGTGTCCATACTCATGCAGATCCCTGAGGCAGGCGGCCCTGGTGACACCGGCGCGATGACAGGCGGCGGACTACCCACTTGGAGCTGATCGACCACTGTTTCAGAGCCCCAGATGCCACCGGGACTCTTTGATGTGCCTTCTGCGTCTTGCAGGCATCTTTCGGCGGACTGGCCATGAGGCCTATTTGCATGTTTTTGCATTGTATGCTCATTGTCAGTGGATGGATGCATGCATGTGACCAGTCGTAGCGCCCGTCTTTTGATTCTGCACGTCTAGGTTTAGACGGCGTAGGATTCTGACATGTGTGCGCAGAGCTACGGCCAAAACAGTGGTTTTGGGCCGGTTTTAGGACAGCTCTTGGACTGCCGCGTGCGACACCCGCCGTGCGCCGCGGCAGGTATTTATGTGTTGGACCTATCATTTGTCATTTCTCTCTGCATATGCTATATTGAAGCATTCTGACACTGTGTCTTGTGTCTCCTAGCCAAACCCTTGCCGTTGTGTGTGCGACCTGTGACTGCCGTCACCGTCTGACTAGGCACTGACGCCCGGTCAGCGGCTGTGTTGCTAGGAAGCTTCTACGCACTTTCTCATGGTATCAGAGCAGTGAGAAAGTTCTCACTGAGCTGCGCAGCAGAGACACAGCAGAGCAGCAGCAGTGAGAGTCACCGCTGCAGCAGAGTTTCTGGGACCTGTTGGAGACTGCCGGTCGCTGTCAACGTACTCCACCCACCACGTGAGATCGCAGGTGCAGAGCCAGCAGCAGCGGCGTGTACCGCCACGCAGAGGTGTGTGGCGGATGCAGTGCGTGCAGCCGCCCTCCCACAGCTGCAGGAGCAGAGCAGCAGCAGCAGAGGCGGCGGCAGCAGCAGCGCAGCAGCAGCGGCCGCAGCAGCAGCGTGGCAGCAGTGGCTGCAACAGCAGTGCAGCAGCAGCATCGGCAGCAGCAGCGCAGCAGCGGCAGCGGCGGCAGCGGCACAGCAGTAGCAGCGGCAGTCGCGGCGGCAGCAGCAGCGCAGCAGTGGCAGCAGCAGCAGCGCGTGGTGGCGGCAGCCAGCAGCAGCTGCAGCGCGCTGCAGCAGCCGCAGCGCGCAGCAGCAACAGCAGCAGCACAGCCGCTTCTGCCACCGCTGCACACGCAGCTACGCAGCTGCTGCTGCAGCTGACAGCACAGCAGCAGCAGCAGCTGGGCGGAAGCTGCTGCGCAGCTTCCGCGGAGCTGCCGCACGCCACCGCGAAGCGGCGCCACACGCGCGCAGAACCGACAAAACAAAAAAAAGAAAAAAAAAGAAGAAAAAAGGAGGGGACGAGCTGACATCAGCATTGTTGATTGCTGACGTCATCAGGTCGTGCTGACGTCAGCAACCACTTGCTGACATCAGCATTACACTTAGCCAAATTTTCACCCGGAAAGTCAAAAGTTGCCAGCGTTTCAACTCGTTGAGAAACGCAGACAGTTTTGAAATCCGGCAAACTTGACCTGTCATCCCATAGTGAGCGGCGACATGAGTTCGCCCGACGACAAGGACAAGGGACCAGGTGATCCCTCCTCCTCTTCTTCAGGGCTATTGAGCCCTCGCTTGCAGGCCATTGCGGACCTGCGCAGCCAGCAGGAGGAGATGCGTCGTCTGCAGCGAGAGCAGACTGACGCGATCCGCACGCCAACTGAGCTTCTGCGTGCTCAGTCCACGGCTCCTTCGCGGATTTCTGAGGGAGCTGCCGGCGTTGCGGCCTCCACCCAGCACTCGGCCCAGGTGCCCGTGACAGGTGCTCCGCTTGCTTCACCTCCTGGTGTGGTTTCTCCACCACCTGCGGACCTTCTTGATGACGAGCCATTCATGCCAGGCTTCGAGGATGCCTCCCAGGAGCGGGAGATTCGTCTTCTATAGGAGCGCCTCCATCAGCTGCAGACGGGTATCCGACCTCCACCCGTTTCCCCGATACGATCGTCACCTGACTTCCTTGGTGATCACCCCCTTCCAGGAGTTTTCCCCGTCTCTCGCCCTCCTCAGCCTGCAGTTGCTCTCCCCACGGAGCGGCAGCCAAAGGACTTTGAGGCACCACCTCCACGGTACATCAGCGAGGATGGATTTGACTGCTGGGAGATCCTGTTTCAGGTGTGGGCCACTTTCGAGGGAGTGTGGCCTTACTACCACAGCCCATACCAGTCTACAGATCTAGCACAGGTGCTGACAGTTGCCCGGGCCTTGCGAGGACTTCTATATGCCATGCCACGCGAGACTGTCGTCGATTTCCGCCCCTTCCTTGGCGAGGCTGGCACAGGCACCGGAGCTGATCCTCGTGGAGGCCGGGATCTGGCGTTGTCCCTACTGGCTACAAAGACGCATGCCACGCGTGCGTCACACATTCGTGCTTTCCACTCGCTCCATCAGGGACCAACGGAGCCTGCGGCGGATTACTGGCGACGTGCCATGCGTATTTACACGCGTCTGGGGACCTCAGGGGGCACACAGCTGTGGACACCTCGGACAATCATGCTCGGAGTTCGACAGTTTGCCTGGAGTACACCGACATCTTCACACGGTACAGCGACGCTACTCTCGAGCCCTTTTCAGCCACCCTGTAGCTGCTCCCTTGGGCGCATGAGCTTTTCCTCCAGGTGACGTCGGCCTGCGAGGCAGCAGTAGCACATCAGGAGACGTCCCTCGCTGCAGCAGTCCTCGCCTCACCACCATCTTCCCTCCTGTAGTCACCCTCATCCACCTCCGTCACGACCTCATCTTCCTCCTCCTCTTCAACCCCGTCTACACCCACGCAGACGCAGGGCGTTGCAGCAGCTACCCAAGGGAAGAAGAAGAATAGGAAGCACGGATCGGGTCAGCAGCAGCTGTCATCCAGTGGTGGCAGTGGCCGTTCCATGCACTGCTACAACTGTGGAGGTGCCCATCGCTACACCGAGTGCCAGCAGCCGCTTGATTGGGAGCGCATCACTCGTGGACTTCAGGCTGCCCATGCTGCTTGCACCGCGTCCGGCACGTCGCCCGCACACTCCTCTGGACGTGCGACGACCACGACTGTAGCTGTTCCTGCGTCCTCATTAGCCAGCAGCAGTGATCCAGACCCACGTGACGGCACCATCACCGAGCTTCGTCATCTTCTGGCGCTTCGCTTTCAGGGAGGTAGGAGTGTGTTGTCATCGTCGAGTGGGTCACAGACTGCTTGTTCGTCCGTCCTTGTAACTCGTGATGACACGTGTGGGGGAGCACAGTCCGCATGTGATGATGTTGGGCCTGACTGCACTGACTGGATTCATGAGTCTCACCTTCGTGATGTACGTCGTTCCTTCCTACTGACGGCTCAGCGTCCCTCTGATGCCGAGTGTTCCATTGCTCGTTGTATAGTGACGTCCACCAGTCGTGACTCCAGTGGCACTTGGATCATCGATTCCGGTGCCACCCACCACATGACGTGTCGTCGTAGTGACTTTGTGGTACTTGGTCC
>SZWC01003154.1:136233-154636 GCA_023375785.1 Penium margaritaceum | reverse complement strand
TGACAAGGTCTGGCGCTTGCGCAAGTCCTTGTACGGCCTCAAGCAGTCTCCACGGTGTTGGAACCGGGAGATCACTGGCACCTTGACTCGCGCAGGATACGTACAGAGCGAGGCAGATCCCTCGCTCTTCATCCTACCGACACCCGAGCGGTTCACCGCCATCCTGGTCTATGTTGACGACCTTCTGATTGCGTCTCCGTCCTTGGAGGCCGTGAAGGAGGCCAAGGCTGTCCTGCAGACCGCCTACATGATGAAGGACCTCGGTCCTGCATCGGTGTTTCTCGGTATGGAGATCGTGCGAGATCGCAGACAACAGACACTGTTGCTGCATCAGACCCGATACGCACGAGTCGTGGGGGAGCGCTTTAGCGATCTCCTTGGTGCAGTGCCACTGCTTCCACACCCCTCACACCTGATGGGCAGGATGCCCTGAAGGTGGATGACCCTACACAGCTGGGGGAGACAGTGGATGTGACCTTGTACCTCCGTCTTATCGGATCTCTGATGTACCTGACCACTACCACGCGTCCCGACATCGCGTTCGCCGTCAACCTCCTTGCTTAGTTCTCGCAAGCTCCACATGTAAGAGCTCTTCACGCGGCTGTGCGAGTGGTATGGTACGTGGTCTCCACGCCGTACCTCGGACTCTGCTTTCGTCGGCAGTGTTCGGTGGTCCTTGACGGCTATACTGACAGCGACTAGGCTTGGAGCCTTGACGGGCGCAGTTGCACTGGTTACATGTTTCTGCTCGGTGGTACCGCTTTGTCTTGGCGAAGCGGGAAGCAGGGCTGCATCGCACGTAGCTTGTCGGAGGCAGAGTATGTGGCTTTGGGGGCAGGGGCTGCTGAGGCAGTTTGACTGCAGTGCTTGTTTCTTGAGCTTGGGCAGTCAGTACCCGCCATTGTGCTGCGTTGCGACAACCAGAGTGCTCTCGCCATTGCGGAGAACTCTGGTGTTTTTCATGCTCGCACAAAGCACATTGCGGTTGAGCATCACTTCGGTCCTGATCTGGTGGAGCGACGCGTGATCTCCATCATGTGGGTTCGCACTGACTTGTAGCGTGTTGATTTCTTGACGAAGGCACTTGCCCGCGGAAAGTTCCTGGTGGCCATTCGTTCTGTTGGGCTTCACCCCGTGCATGACAGTGGTTGAGTGTGGGATGTACGTTTGCGTCTCATATGTCTGTGTCACCCACTATGTGGTTGTACCAGTGCTGCACGCGTATGGACATGCGTACCATCGGGTCATGGGGGAGTGTTGTGCTTTGTGCCGTTCCTGTACAGTTTACTGTGACCACTCGGCTGTGTCCATACTCCTGCAGATCCCTGACGCAGGCGGCCCTGGTGACATCGGCATGACGACAGGCGGCGGACTACCCACTTGGAGCTGACCGACCACTGTTCCAGAGCCCCAGATGCCACCGGGACTCTTTGTTGTTCCTTCTGCGTCTTGCAGGCGTCTTTCGGCGGACTGGCCATGAGGCCTATTTGCATGTTTTTGCATTGTATGCTCATTGTCAGTCGATGGATGCATGCATGTGACCAGTCGTAGCGTCCATCTTTTAATTCTGCACGTCTAGGTTCAGACGGCGTAGGATTCTGACATGTGTGCGCAGAGCTACGGCCAAAACAGTGGTTTTGGGCCGGTTTTAGGACAGCTCTTGGACTGCCGCGTGCGACACCCGCCGTGCGCCGCGGCAGGTATTTATGTGTTGGACCTGTCATGTGTCCTTTCTCTCTTCATATGCTATATTGAAGCATTCTAACACTGTGTCTTGTGTCTCCTAGCCAAACCCTTGCCGTTGTGTGTGCGACCTGTGACTGTCGTCACCGTCTGACCAGGCACTGACGCCCGGTCAACGGCTGTGTTGCTAGGAAGCTTCTACGCACGTTCTCACTGACCAGCTGGTGTCATGGGAGTAGATGCAGTGGGGATGGATGTGAGGAGGGGGGAAAATCGCTCCCTAGGCTCTGTACATACGCAGCCTGAGGGACGTGCAGGGTACGTCGCTTACGATCATGTTCCAACTCCATGCCAAGGAAGACCCGAGCCGGGCCAAGATCCTTCATCTTGTACGTTGACTGGAGCAGAGCCTTGACCGCCCTGACAGAGGCAGCATCAGGAGAGGCGATGAGAAGGTCATCCACGTAGACGAGGATGGCAACAAGTGGCTTGTTGGGGCCAGTGAGGAACAAGGCAGGGTCCACCGGACTTCGTTTGTACCCACCCTTTTCAAGGGTAGCTGTGATCTCTTGGTTCGAACACCGAGGGGACTGTTTCAGATCGTAGAGAGCCTTGCACAAGCACCATACCCGGTTGGTTCCATCTGAAAAACCGGGTGGCTGCACCATGTAGATCTCCTCATCCAACCTACCATGGAGGAAGGCATTGTTGACGTCCATCTGCTCCAGCTCCCTGTCGTGCTGAGCGACTACGCCCAAGAGGGCTCTGGCCGTGGTGTAGCGACCAACTGGGTAAAAGTCTCGTCAAAGTCAACACCGGGGATGTGAGAGAACCCCTTTGCAGTGAGGCGCACTTTGTATCGTTCAATTGTGTTGTCAGGGTTGAGTTTGCGGTGGTACACCCACTTAGCTGCGACTGCCTTGCGACCAGGTGGGAGGTCCACGAGCTCATACACGTCGTGCTCAGTGAGTGCATCAAGCTCTGCCTTCATGGCATTCTCCCACAACGGTGAGTCGGGGTCCGTGCGAGTTGCCTGTACAGTCAGGGGCTCAGGCGGCAGTGATGAGAGACTGGCAGCAGCAAAGCACGATGCGACATACCCAGCCACAGAGGACGATAGAGTGGAATGGAACTCCTCCTCAAGAAGGGAGTATCCAAGTCTTGTACTGGGATGGATGACAGACACCGTAGTGGACAGAGCGGAGGAGACGAGACCAAGGGCACGGAGACCAGGGTCACCAGAGACCACTGGATGAGACTGGGAAGGAAGAGCACGGAGGCGTCCTCCACGAGTCTAGGGTGATACCGGTGGGATGGACGGTGCACGCGAGGAGGAGGAAGGAGAGGAAGGGTGTGGCTGGACAGACGGAGGTGGAGAGGTCATGAGACCGGGAGCACGCGGCTCAGAGGGTGGAGAGGAAATGAGCGGAGGAGAGACAGGGGGTGACGCAGAGGATGTGGGCGCGACCGTGGCCGGAGACAGCTGAGGGGAATGCGCGGTCAGAGGAGGAGAGGACTCAGAAGGAGAAGAGGACTGAGAGGGGGATGACGGCAGGACAGAACTCGACTCGGGAGAGGAGGGGATCGAGGGTGGCGAGAGACGCCTAGATGGGAGAACAGAAGAACCAGAGGGCAGAAGACCACCCCAACCCGGAGAGGACGGAGAGAGAGAGAGCCACCGAAGCGCGGAGAATCGCGCTCAAAGAGGTGTTTGAAGAAAAGGGCATCATGAGACTCAATGACACGGCACCGAGAGGGGTCCCAAAAGCGCCACGCTTTGGAGAAGGGAGAGATGCCCAGGAAGAGATAGAGGCGACGGCGAGGCGAGAGTTTACCGTCACGCTGGTCCGAGGGCACCCACACAGAGGCAAGACACCCCCAGACACGGGCAAGACGGAGATCAGCACAGTACCCAGTCCAGCGTTCAAAGGGAGTGACAGTGTGGGGAAGTGGGCCGTGGGGAACACGGTTCCAGACCCAGGTCATGTAGCACATGGCTTCGAAAGCAAAGAGGGGGGACTGCCCGGAAGCAGAGAGGAGAGATCGTACACCATCTGCAAGGGTGCGGTTCCAACGCTTGGAGACCCCATTCTGTTGGGGTGTGTAAGGAGCAGAGGACTCAAGACGAACACCACAGGATTCAAGAAAGCGAGAGGTGGGACCAAAGAACTCACCACCACGATCACTGCGAAAGACGCGTAAGGGGCGACCACAAGCAGGTTCAGCCTGCGGGAGCCAGGACTCAAGGACATCAGTGACGTCGCTTTTATGGCGAAGGGCAAAAACCCACCGGTAGCGAGAGAAGTCATCAGTCAGGCACAGGACGTATCGGCCAAGGCCACCAAGGAAGTCGTGGGACAGGGGGCCAATGACATCAGCATGGACCAGGTCAAGGGGTTGCGACGTGGTGGACTAAGAGGTGGAAAAGGAAGAACGGTGCATTTTGCCGCTTCCACAGTCGAGACAGGTGGACGTGCAGGGGGAAGCGAACGTGGCAGGGTCAAGACCAAGAGTAGGCTTCAGGCGCAGGAGACGCTGGATGGCTCCTGTGTGAATGTGACATATGCGGCAATGCAAAAGATCAGCGTGGTCAGGAGACAAGGAAGGGGTGACGTGCACAAGAGCAGAGGCAGCGGAGGGCGAGGGCAGCATGAGCGGAACATGGAACAAGCGATCACACCGCACGCCACGGAGAACAACACAGCCAGACGAGCACAAAGAGATAGAGGCAAGGCCACGGCTGGATGAGAAGTCCATGCCCTGGTCGTCAAGGGTGGTCACAGAGAGTAGACTGACTTCCAGGTCAGGCACGTACAACACATCAGACAGGTAGACAGTGCCACCAGGACCGACAAAACAAACAACGCCAACACCTTGTACAGGAAGCAGCTGGCTGGAGCCAGTGCGAACAGAGTGGACGGACTAAACGGGACCGAGAGAAACAAAGGAGGAATGACAGGAGGTCATGTGATGGGTGGCGCCGGAGTCGATGATCCAGAGGCCAGGAGAGGCACGAGTGGAGGGGAGAACAAGACAGACAGCAGCGGTGCCGCGAGCAGAAGGAGAGAAAGAGGAACCAAGGCGTGTGGGAAGTGTGCGTGACTGCCATTCTTCAACCCAGCCACAGTCATCAGGCATGTCCCCTTGAACCCAACCAGAGGGGGCACCACAAAGGGTGGCCTCAGACTCACAAACAGACACACAACAATGGCCACTCACGCTCTCACCTCCTTGAGAGTAAAGGTGAAGAAATTCTGCCAGCCGACGCTCAAGAGTGCGCTCCTCCTCACGGCGACCAGAGGAGCGCTCCGAGGAACGGTCGGAGGAGCGGTCAGAGAAGTTCCCATCATCACGGGCCCAGTGATGTACGTGGTAGTGAGAGGATGGGGGACCATAGTACAGAGAGCCAGAAGGAGGAGGGATCCAGCCCCAAGGGCTGGGTGCTGATGGTGTCGGGTGAAGTGGGGCTGATGTGGTGGAGAGAGCTGAGGCAGTGGAGGACGATGAGGAGGAGGCGACAGTCACTACAGCAGCTGCCGACGAGGCAGTGGCCCCTGTGCGGGCCCAGTGGGCCCACATGGAGGAGGCCAGACGGGCATCGTCATGAGGGACAGGACACTTTGGTGCAGAGTGACCAGGGGCGCCACAGTTACAACAGGTGACGTTAGCAGTGGGAGCGGAGTCTTTGTTGCCGCGGCCGCCCCCACGACTTTTGCCCCCCCGACCGCCACCACGACCGGATCCACCACCCCCACCGCGGGATGCATCCTGCGTGGAGTGCGCTGCTGCCTACATTGAGGAAGAGGAGGAGGAGACTGCGGCAGAAGAGGAAGAGGTTGTGACAGTAGCTAATGCAGCGCGATGCATGCGTTTGTTTTGCAGTGCATTCCACCAGTCGGTGAGACGTGAGGCGTTGAAGTCAAAGAGGGGTCCGATCCCAGGTGGAGAATCAGGAGGGACTGGCTCAGAGGCAAGACGCTCAATTTTGGACTGAGAGATGTGGAGATACAGACCTGACAGTTCGGAAATGAGACCGGCCACGATGGAGAGACAGGACGAGAGAGGGCCAGGAGCGGCCTTGCCAAGGTCACGCAAAAGACGCAAGCTGCGTGCCCAATACTCATCAGCTGTTTCATCAGAGCGCATCTGCAAGGTGTCAACTTTCACCGTGAGGGCGCTCTGAGCCGCGTGGCCAGTCACCGTTTTGCGACGGCGGATGAGTGCGTAGGCCCCGACGGGGTCAGCCGGTGTGCCGCGGGAGGGATCGACATTGTACGTACCAATGTCGTCGAGGAGATTCTCTGGTCCTGTGTTGATGAGTGCTCGTATTGCGCGAGCAGCCTCTGTAGGCTGTGACACAAACGGCAACTTTGTAGGGGAGTAGTACTGCCAGAGTTGCTCACCCTGGGCCCACACGCTGAAGCGTGTCTCCCTGGAGGTGAAAGTGAGCTTGGAGGTAAATTGAGGTGGTGGAGTTTCAAAGTCTTTCTACCGAGCTGGGAGCAAAGGACGAGCAAAGGCTACTGCGGAGAGAGAGGGAGAGGAAGAGTTGGCAACAGCCCCACCAAGGGAGCAGATGATTCTGCAGAGCCAGACTTTGTGGCAGGGAGCGCTGGAGCGAAATTGGGAATGGCACGCAGTCGCTCAAGAACTAGGGTGGAAATGGCAGCAGCAAACTCATCCCTTGATTCCTGCCCCCGCTGGAGCTCATCCTCTACTCTACGGCGCTCTGCATGCGCCTCACTAAGAGCGGTCTGAAGGTCTCCTTTGGTGCAGGCATGATGGAAGCGGAGTGAGTGAGAAGAGTTAAGAGTGCAAGGAGAGCAGGGGGTAAAGGGGTATGCACTGCTCACCGCAGAAGTGACGTGGGAGAAGAGTGAAGAGTGGCGGCACCACAGCGGCAGCCGAGGAGAACAGAACAGCTACCCACCCCGCAACCGCCACTGTAAGACAGAAAAACCCTGTTGCAGTGGCGCCAGCAGTTGCAGTGGTGGCCGATGCTACAAGAACACCGGTGGTGATGGATGATGTAGCGTCACGAGGCGAACCAGTAGGTGTCAGCACTGCCGTTGCGGTAGATGCTCTGATGGAGCCCACCGAGCTGGAGGTGGCGTCTGCTGCTGTGGAGGTTGCGGTGGCAATGGACGCCGCTGCTGATGTGATCTATGTGGCAATGTTGGCAGCTGCAGCTGCCAGTAGGGTGAGAGAGGCGGCTGTTTGTGCGTATGCCTCAGCTGCTCGGCCAACGGCTGTCTCTGCGGGTGCACGGCAGGCTCTAGCTGTTGCTGCAAAGGTGGCAGCAGCACCAGCCGCAGCATCAAGGATAGCACCAGCCAAGCCTATTGAGTCAGTGTGCACGGGGAGAACGGGAATGACACCGGGAACCTCAGGTGCGGTAGATGCCTCAGCGGATACTGTTGCGGTAGGCCGAGGGACAGGCGAGGGTGCAGCAGCAGCGTCAGCAGCCTGGGGGTTGCTGGACGGTTGCATTCTTGGTGAGTGTGTCGTTGACGGTGGTAGGTCATCTGGAGTGTAGACTTGACGATCAATCTCCCCCCTTTCACGTTCACGCTCAGCGTCAAGGTCGTCCTGCCAGTACTCGTGGTCGAGCATGCGCACCTACAAAGGAATGTTGTCGTCATCTGCCAGCGTGAGGGGCCTGAGAGGGCTGCCGTCGCAGCTGATGTGACAGCAGCAAGCACACTGCTCTGGCTGCAGAAGAATCTGTGGTGCGTGGGTGGAGGTGGTGCAGTGGAGATGCACCGTGCCCGCCACGAGAATGCGGCAGGTGATTGCAGCGGCTACAATCAGAACTCAGCCCTTTGCCAAAAGGGCAAGCCAAGAGCGGCAGAGAGAGTGTTGCTGAGAGAGAGCAGCTGAGGTAGCGCGGCTGAGAGAGGCCAACTGAGCGAAGGCAGCCGAGAGAAGACGGCAGCAGCTGCGATCAGAACTCAGCCACTTGTCAGTAGAGCAAGCCAAGAGCGGCGGAGAGAGTGCTGCTGAGAAGAAAAAGGCTGAGGTGGGGCAGCAGAGAGAGGTCGGCTGAGCGAAGGCAGCAGAGAGAGAGCTGTAGCAGCCACGATTAGAACTCAGCCACTTGTCAACACAGCAGGCCAAGAGCGGCGGAGAGAGTGCTGCTGAGGGAAAGCAGCTGAGGTAATGCGGCTGAGAGAGAGCGGTTAAGAGACGCACCAGATGGCGGAGTTAGGGGCCCACCAGACGGTGTTGAGCAACCGGAGGTGGAGACCCGTCCGACGTAGAGCAGCCGGGGAATGGCCGACAGCGACCTGGGTGCTCCAGAAAGCTAGGAGAAGGGGGGGCCCACGAGACGGTGGTGGAAGATGTGGTGAGCGGGCGAGCTGCTGTGCACGAGGCCGAGACTAGCGGTGGCGGTGAAGCTCAGCGCCAGGGCAAGGTGCACCAACGACCCGCTGTTGCGAAGGGGTCGGCCATGCGTGGCTTGGCCGAGACATGCTTGGGTGCTGAAGCTAGTGACCAGGATCGCGAGAGAGGTGGGTGAGGTGCTACACCTGCTCTGATACCAGTAGTTACTAGGAACCTTCCTAGGTCACACGTGTGAGAGCAAGCAGGGACATGCAATAGACATATGCCCCCATGGATGCGGAATGCTTGCATTGCTTAGCTCGGTACAACCAAGACAAGAAGTGAGAGGGGAACGAGAGTCACTTAGCAACCGGTGAGCGTGCACTCGCCACGAGCATCACGTCCAGGCGAGCACACACCGCCACCCGGGGGTCGAGCCCGACCGCTCGGCATAAAACCGAAGCGGCGGCTACTCACTCGTGCACGGGTGAACCCGGCAAGGTGGCCCCCTAAGGATCAGCACCCGGGAAATGCAGCTCCCCCAGAAAACACTCAAAGGCAAGCAACATGATGCAGGGCACAGCAGTTGAGATGTACGGGCCCTAGCATCTACCGCATCACAGAGTCATAAGAGGCATTGTAAATCAGACAATGGCCACATGAGTCTCAAGTAGAGCCCCGGGGTAAAGCTGTAGCAGCTGCAGAAGGATGCCAACGACTTCTGCAAGAGCTGTCACGTCATTTTCTTCCCCAGGTAGGGCCATGTCATTCAATCTGTACAAGTGAATGCACAGTGTATGAGGAGCAAGAGGGTACAGAGTTGTGAGTGGCAAACGAACTTCAACACCGAGGGATCAGCAACCTGGTTCACCACTCTAGGAGCATGCAAGTGTGTGACAATTCACCGATTTCTCCCCCATGACCCACAACGGACGCACGGCGACAAGAACTCACAGGCACGAACAAGTGTCACAAGGAGTAACACAAGACTGTACACGCACTGGGAACAAACATTCACCCAGGATCACCACGTGGACACAACATCCCAGGAGCATGCACAGCTGCCTTGAAGATGTTATTGTGGAGTGCCTTCGTCAAGAAATCAGCTCGCTGCTGTCGTGTATCGACCTAGATGTGTTGTGATGTGAGTTGTTTCCGTCTATTTGTACAACTTACTGTGACCACTCAGCCGGGTCTATGCTCGTGCAGATTCGTGATGCGGGCCCAGCTGCCGCCGGAGCACTGACGGTTGGTGGATCCGTCCACCAGCAGCTGCTAGACGACTGTCACGACGTCCTGGGTGCTTACTGGGGTGCTCTGCACTTTTTCTGCAGACGCTAGAGTTTTCTCGGTAGACTGGCTCTGGAACCCGATTTGCATGTTTTGCATTTTCTGTCCACCGATCGATACCGGACTTGTGCGTGTGACCAGTCGTAGCGTCCTGCTCAAGATTTTGCATCTCTAGGTTCAGACGGTGTTGAGTTTGGATGCATGTACACAGAGTTGCGGCCAAAAGAGTGGTTTTGAGACGGTTTTAGGACAAACTGACATTGCCGCGTGCGTCACCCGCCATGTGCCGCAGCAAGTATTTATGCTGTGTGCTTGTCAGTTGTCATTCCTCTCTGCATTACTAAGCTATTGGAGCTTATGAGACTTTGCGCGTCTCCCTAACCTGATCCTTGCTGTTTCTTGCACCTGCTTGCTTGCTAGTGCACCAGCTCACTAGACAGTGTCGCCACATTAGTAGCAGCAAGGTTAGGAAGCTTCCTAGCAATTTCTCATGGTATCAGAGCAGCGAGACCTCTCACGCTGAGCTGCGCCGAAGAGACGCAGCTCCGGCAGCAGCAGTGAGAGTCACCGCCGCCGCCACATCCCGGGACCCGTCGCAGCCGACGTTAGCAGCAGCGACGTCACCACGCAATCGCCACCACCGTAGCAAGTGGAGCTACGACAGTGACAGCTGGAAAACCTAGACAGCAAGTTGGGGCAGCAGCGTTGTTGATGCAGTGTGCGGGCTTTCACGCTCATTGCTCAAGTCAGCTGCCCCATCAGTCTGCTGCTCTAGAGTCTGGAAGTCTAGAAGCTCTAGCTTTGTTACTCCGAAACGCGCGCGCCAGTGTTAGCACCAGAAAGAAGCTGAAACCTGAAAGTGACTGATTAGGAATGAAGAAAGAGCAACAATGGGAGACCCCTCCAAGTTCTAGCTCTCCCCCACTAGTGTAGACCTTGTTACTCAGCTGACCAGCCAATCAGAAAATAGTCCTAGACCTATTTTCTGGCAGGCAGGGTTTTCTTGGTGAGCCCTGCCAGACGCCCGACAGCCCAAAACCCGGGCATCGTCGGTTTTGCTTGAAAACTGGACCATACCATAATACCAACGCTGCGAACGCAGTCGTGCGGTCAGAATCAGCTAGAAAAATAGCAGCAAAGAGTTATGGCTGCCCGAACCCGGGAAGTGCCTACGACAGTCAGTGACGTCAAGCAGGGCCACACAGCAGGAGACATGGACCCTAGGCATAGCATGATGATGCAGACGCAATGCCATAACCAGAAACAGAGTTGGGTGCATGGAAACATCATCTGTAGTGGCAGTGACCGCCGACGGCCCGACTGCTGAGGAGGCCTGCTGACGGAGCTCAGCGCATCGCCGGAGGGAGAAGGCTCCAGCGAACAGTCCATGGGCCTCAGCGCGCGTTGGCTCCACCGAGCGACACTCAAGGAGTGTCGAGTCTCGCCGTGAGTCATCTGCACGCCGATGTACACAAGCCGGGAAGACACAACAAAGTACAATGAGAGATGCGCGAAAACCAACACTCCCCCATGGCTCATGGGCATAGTGCACATGTGCGGGGAGAGACACAGTCCACGACCAGACTCCCCCAGGCTACACAGAGATGCAAGCAGGGACAAAGAGAGCCACTCACGGACGCACGTCGACCGAACTCACAGCTTTCTTGAACAATTCGCGCTTTAGTGCCTTGGTCAAGAAGTCAGCCAACTGTTGTGCTTATTCAACCCACACGATGCTGATGCTGCCGTCATGCAACAATGAACGCACATAATGATAATCAACGTTGATGTACGTTGTGCATTTGTGATGCACGCCGTCATTGTTGGCGATGGCCATGGCACTCTCATTTTCACAATGCAATATGATGGATGCGACAGGCTGACCCAACTCGGACAACAAACAACGCAACCACACACTCTCACACGCGCCTGAGCCAAGAGCCACGTACTTAGCCTCAGCAGTGCTACGTGCCATGCACCCCTGCTTGCCACTGCGCCAGGACACTATTGTGCCGCCAATAAGAAAGATCCAGCCTGTGCGACTCTTACCGTCCGGACTGCCGGCCCAGTCACTGTCGGTATAGCCCACTGTGACCACAGACGGCTGACGGCGGAACATGAGACCTCGCCAAGGAGTTGAGACGACATAGCGTAGTACTCGGATCACGGCCTCGTAGTGGAGGTGATGCGGCTCCTGAGAAAACTGGGCCAGGAGGTTGATGGCAAACGCGATGTCTGAGCGCGTCATCGTCGTGAGGAACATCAGTGACCCGATGACTCGCAGGTACATGGTCACGTCAACTGGCTCCCCCACAATAGCTAGGTCAGGACTCTTCAGCTTCACCTGGCCATCGGGTGACATGGGTGAGGATGCGCTCGGCACGAGTGGCAGGTCCTCCGCAAAGCGGGTGGACAGAGTCTGCACATAGGCGGCCTGGTGGATGTGCAGGACGTCCTCGGAGCGATCATGCTCGAGCTCCATGCCCAGGAAGACTCTGGCAGATCCGAGATCCTTCATCTGGTAGGCGGCATGCAGCAAGTCCTTGACACGCTAGATGGCAGCGGTGTTTGGCTACGCAATGAGGAGATCGTTGACGTAAACCAGAAAAGCGGCAAAAGTCTGGCCTCGCGGACTGACAAACAGTGCGGGGTCAGCGGTGCTGCGCTAGAGCCCGCCCGGAAGGAGCGTGCTGTTGATTTCTTGGTTCGAGTATCGAGGCGACTGCTTTAGGCCATAAAGGGCCTTACGTAGTCGCCAAAATCTCCCAGTGCCATCGTCAAAGCCTGGGGACTGCACCATGTAGAGCTCCTCACCCTCCAGTGAGCCATGGAGAAACGCGTTGCTCACATCCATGTGATGTAGCTCTCACCCATGCTGGGCGACCAGGCTGAAGAGTGCCTGGCTAGTGGAGAACCGGCCATTTGGGGCAAAGATCTGGTCGTAATCGACCCCAGGAATCTGGGCAAACCCCTTAGCTGTAAGGCGGGCCTTGTACTTGTCCAGGGATCCGTTGGGCTTCCACTTGTGCCAAAAGACCCACTTGGCACCGATGGCCTTCCGACCTGGAGGAAGGTCCGCGAGGTCGTACACATGGTGCTGTCGGGTAGCAGCGAGCTCATTGGTGCAGGTAGCGCCCCAATATGCGGCCTCAGGAGAGGCTCATGCCTCGCGCAGGGTGGCTGGGTCCTCCGAGCGTGCTGTGGAACGGACTGAGAGAGCGTGTGCATCTCGAGCCCCAGGTGGGATGCACGCAAGTGCAGCCACAATAGTGTGCCGATGCTTGTGATGAAGCATGGCATAGCCCAGTGCGGAGCTCGGGTGAAGGTCTACAATGATGGCCAAGGTGGTCAAGCCGAGGGCCTTGGTGTCACGGTCCCCACTCACAACCATGGGAGTGGAGGAGACATGTGGAGCCACGGGGAATCAAGGTGCCACGGAGCGTGGTGCGACAGTCTGCGTGCTCATCAACGGTCTGGGTCGGAGGCTGCCGCCTGGGCCACGTGTGTAGCGTGGCAGGGCAGGAGATGGCACTGAGTCCGACGGGCCAATGGAGGCAGACGGGGTTGCTGGTCTGGAGGGGTTCGCGGATGCAACCGGTGCAGCTGGCCCGGACGGGCCAGCAGATGCGACTGGAGCTGCCGGTCCGGAGGGACCAGCAGACGCGACTGGGACTGCTGGCTTTGAGGGACCGGAGGACGCGCCTGGTGGTTCTGGCGTGGAGGGACGAGCGGATGCGATTTGGGCTGCTGACACGGAGGGACCAGCGGATGCGACTCGGGCTGCTTGCCTGGAGGGACCAGCGGACGCGTCTGGGGCTGCCGGCCCGGAGGCATCCGCGGACACGACTAGGGCTGCCGGCCCGGAGGGACCAGCGGACGCGTCGGCTTGGAGAGACCAGCGGACACGACTGGGGCTGTGGGTCCAGAGGGACCAGCAGACACAACTGGGGCTGCCGGCTCAGAGGGACCAGTGAACACGACTGGGGCTGCCGGCCCGGAGGGACCAACAGACGCGACTGGGGCTGCTGGCTCAGAGGGACTGGAGGATGTGTCACCCAGAAGTGGCAGGAAAGAGGAAGGAATCACTCCCCCACGCGACGGGATACACACAGACAAGCCGGAGCGAATGAGATTGCAAGGAAATAGGTCCTTGAAGAAGAGGGCATCCCAGGACTCGACGATGCAGTGCCGGGAGGGATCCCAGATGCGCCAGGCCTTGGACTGATGAGAGAAACCAAGGAATGTGCAGGGACGTCCGTGGGGGGTGAGCCTGCCGCCCTACTGCGGGACGGGCAGCCACACAACGGCCACGCATCCCCAGACGCGAGCCGGGCGGAGGTCAGCACGCTGACCGTACCAAGGTTGGTAAGGTATGGACTGGCGGGGAAGGGGACCGTGGGAAATCCGGTTCCAGACCCAGGTCATGTAGGCCATGGCTTCAAAGTAGAAGCCATTGGAGAGACCGGACTCGACCCGCATGGTGCGGACGGCGTTGGCCATCGTACGGTTCAAGTGTTCAGAGACACTATTTTGGACGGGCGTGTAGGGCGCGGATGTCTCATGGTGGATACCGCGTGAGGCAAGAAAGGTCGTGGCCTCACCCATGTACTCACCATCGCAATCGGAGCAAAAGCAGCAAAGAGAGCGGCCACACTCACGCTCTGCAAGGACAAGCCAGTCCTGAATGGTGCGGGCGACATCGCTAATCTGCCGAAGGCAGAACACCCAGTAGAAACAAGAGTAGTCGTCAGTGAGGGTGAGGACATCGCGACCGTGCTCGCTGACAGACTCGGTGGGGAGAGGGCCCATGACGTCCGAATGGACAAGGTCAAGAGGGACAGATGCACGGGAGGAGGAAGAAGGGTACGTGGACCAATGCATCTTCCCCTGAGCGCAATCAATGCACTTAGTGGGGCACGAGAGGGGGAAAGTCTCTGGGTCAAGGCCCTTGGCCGACTGGGTGCGGAGCATGCTGTCTACGGTGGCAGAGTGGACTTGGCAAATGCGACGGTGCAAGAGGCCAGGATGCGAAGGAGAAAGCGTGCTGGTGATAAACACATGGCCTGTGACGGCCGACGCGGAGGAGACGGAAGGGGAGGAGGAGAGACGGGGCACATGCCACAGGTTGCCACGGGTGGTGGCGCGCAGTACTACGAGCCCAAACGGACGCAGCGACACAGTGCCAACACCACGCGAGTGCACAATGTCTATGCTCATGCGGTCAAGGGCAGTGACGGACAGGAGGCTGAGCTCGAGACCAGGGACAAAGAGGTCATCGGTCAGAAAGACGTCACCGGCAGGACCACGGAAACGAACAACGACAACACCACGGATAGGTAACAGCTGTCCGGAGCCCGTCCGGACACCGGAAACATCGCCTACAGGACCAAGCATAGTGAAGGCCTCACGAGAGGCCGTCATGTGATGCGTGGCCCCGAAGTCAATGATCCAGATGTTAGCGGGGTCCTAGACCGGGGTCGCCAGATTGCTAACAGTCACATGGCAGCAAGTAAGGGACGCCGACGTGGTGGAAGGAGGCGCAAACCGAGATTGCCAATCGTCAAGCCACGCAACGTCCTCATAGGAAGGGGAAGAGGAGACCACGGGAGACGATGAGACAGACAAGGAAACATGACACGACCTTAGCTCAGTCTCAGTCATGCAATGCGGGGCAGGAGAGCAGGAGGTGATGCAACTCGCACTTCCCTAGGGAGGAGGGTGAGTCAGGCCAAGCTGGAGCGCGATGAACTGCTCCAGCTGACGCTCACGGGAGGACGGTCCGGGAGTGTAAACCGAGTGTAGAGTGACGGCACCAGAGGTCGGGTAAGGGACGGACAGCACCGGTGACGGTAACGGAGGCGCCGACGGCTGCGGATAGTATTGCTATGGCGTGGGTGTCTACGGGACTCGCGAAGCTGTGGGAGTTGCGGAGCTGCTGGACGAGGTCGAGGTGTCAGGGCCTACGGCAGCGACGGCGACAGAGGCGAGACGGCGCTCCCGCTGGTGACGCATGGTAGCGATGACGCGCGCCTTGTCCGTCGGAAGAGGGCACGTGTACCACCCGTGCCCGGGCTGGCCACAATTGTGGCAGACCGAGCCACCACCGCTGGACTCAACCGATGGCTGCTGCTATTGCTGTTGCGGTGGATCCTTGCCTTTCTTGTTCCGGCTCTTCTTCTTCTTCCCCAAAGACGATGAGGTTGTTGTGGCGGGGGAAGCGACAGCCACGGAGGCGATGACAAGGGAGTCAACGACAAGGGATGCAGGAGCATCCGTGCGGTGGAGCTAGGACTCAAGACGAGCTTTCTCGATGCGGAGGAAGAGCTCGTATGCCCAGGGCATGAGGGTGCCCTGGGCCGCCATGGTGGAGGGGACGTCTTGGGGGGAAATACACGAAGACGTCCGCGTACGCACTGGTGGCGCCGCGCTTGATGGTGAGGAGCGCGGACATAGGAGGTGGGGCAGATTTGCGGAGACGACGAAGGATGTCCTCTGCCCATTGCCAGTAGGCAGTGACCGTCTCGGTATCCCCAATGCGCAGGGAGTTGAACTCGTGGAGCAGACGGCTGGTCTCAGCGTTGCTGGACAGGCGATGGGGCCGGGTGAGGACGTGCCATGCGGCTGCAGGGTTTGGGATGGCGCCAGCGGTGAATTTGCCAAGGAAAGGCTCTAGGGTGAGGCGGGAAGCTAGAGGGACGACTGGGACGAGGGCACGGATGATGCGACCGGCGTCATACAGCTGGTCGGCCTGGGTGGGGTCATAAGGGAGGGTGTAGTATGCCCACAGGCCCTCAAATTGCGCCCAGATCCTGAGCGATCCTGAGCTGAGCTCTGGGACTGCTCGCCGGCCTGAAGCAGCGGCGGCGGCATCTCAAAGTCCTTCTGCCTGCGGCCGGCACCCAGAGTGGGGCCAAGGACAAAGGTCACTGTCTGCCACTGGCGCTTAGTCTGCTGCTGTGCCAGGTAGTGTGTGGCAGCAGACACAGCTGGGCTGGAGTGCCCTAGAGGGATGAACGATGGCGGCACACTGGTGGCAGTCTGGGAGGCTAATGGCTGTAGCGCTGCTACGTCAAGGCGGCGAGCTGTTACTGAAGAGCAGCTAGGGGGTCAGGGTTGCCGCCAATGACACCAGTGGGCTGCTGCTGCTGCTGTTGCTACTGCTGTTGCTGTAGCTACTACTGCTGCTATTCCTGCTGCTGCTGCTGCTGTTTTTGCTTCTGCTGCTACTGTTGCTATTGTAGCAGCAGCTGCTACTGCTGCTACTGCTACTGCTGCTGTTGTTGTTGCTGCTGCTGCTACTGCTGCAGTCGCGGTGGCTTGTACTAGCAGTGGCTTGGGGCAGTGGGAGTTCTACCCATCCTTTGGTTGTCTTCCCCCTTCCCTTTCTTCCCCTTTTTTGTGTTAATGATGTGAGTAGTGATGTGAGCACTGATGTCAGTAGCGGGATGCTGACATCAGCAGCGGCGGTTGTTTGGGCCGCTTCTGCTGCTGCTATTGCTGCTACTGCTGCTACTACTGCTACTGCTGCAACCGTTGCAGCTGCTGCTGCTACTACTGCTGCAACTATTGGTGCTGCTGCCGCTGCGGTTGCTGTTTCTGCTGATGTAGGTGGTGCTGGTGCTGCGTTGCTGCTGCTATTGCTACAGCTGTTGCTGCTGCTGCTGTGGCTGCAGCTGCTGCTGCTGTTGCTGCAGCTGCAATTTCAGTAGAAGCTTCTGTTGTTGTGGGCTGCTGGGCTATTATGGCTACTGCAGCAGCGACAGAGAAAAAAAATGGCGTGGGGGATTTGTTTTTTGCTTCTTGTTTTTTTTTCTTTCCTTTTTCGTATGTCACAGCAGGCAACTGCCCGCTGTCTGCTGCGAGCAGCAGCAGCGGCTGCTGGTTGCTGCCAGCAGCTGCTCGCTGCTGCTGCTGCTGCTCCTGCAGCTGGCTGGTGCTGCGGCTCGCTGCTGCGGCTGCTGCAGCCCGCTGTAGCTGCTACACGGTGTAGCAGCTGCTGCGTGCTACGACCACTGCTCGCTGCTGCTGCGGGCTGCTACTGTGGGCTGCTACTGCGTCCTGCTGCTACGGGCTGCTACTGCGCGCTGCTGCTGCTGCGAGCTGATGTTGCGAGCTGTTGCTACTGTAGGCTACTACGAGCTGCTGCTTCTGCCTTCTGCTGCTACTGCACGCAGTTGCTACTGGATGCTGCTACCACTGCTCGCTCCCGTTGCCTACGGCTGCCGCTGCTGCAGGTTGCTGCTACTACGTGGTGGTGCCAGTAACTATACCAGGGTGACGTTGTAGCATGTGTCGTTGCGCGCAGGTGTTGGACGCGGCATACCGCTCACCTCCTCGCGTCACGCGTGGGGGTCAATGCTGCCAAAAACGTTTGGCAGAATTTCCCCTGGCCCAGTGGCCGTAGGAAAAAATCTGACGCCGCCACTAGGCGGATCAATGCTGCCGGAAAAAATCTGGCAGCATTTCCCCTACACTGGCGCGTATGGGGCTCCGCCGGTGTTGCCTGGCACCTATACGCCAATCTTTTGCTGTTGCTGCTACGCTCTGGCTCTGATACCAAGCTAGAAAACCTAGGCAGCAGGTTGGGACAGCAGCGTTGTTGATGCAGCGTGCGGGCTTCCACGCTCGTTGCTTAAGTCAGCTGCCTCCTCAGTCTGCTGCTCTAGAGTCTAAGTTTGGAAGCTCTGGGTTTGTTACTCAGAAACGCGCGCGCCAGTGTTAGCGCTTGGAAGCAGCTGAAAACTGAAAGTTGTCAATGCGCCGGATAGCAACGGTCTAGAAAACGGGTCCCGACATGGGAGGCCGCCAACCGCTCTTGGTATTGCAACCAAGATAACATATCACCCTCGAACGAGGGATCCACACTTTAGGTTCGTTTGGTTTGCAACCTCACGAAGTCCGCATGTTGGTCTTTAGTGTCTACCTTTGGTTGGACACTCTGTGAGGAGTCTCAAAGGCAAGAACTGTAAATGGATGCATGCAAGGTACAGGCTTTTATACTTGCAGAGCTTTGCTAAAGCTTCTGCTTGTAGTGGCTCCACTGGAGCCAACCTCATCCTACATTCCTACTTGGCGCGTCCTTAGACCGCCAAGTGTCATCCTCAAG